>BQNB010072551.1:0-32401 GCA_026074375.1 Tanacetum coccineum
AACACTCTCGGTGTGTCACAAAAACAATTTTGTAAGTGATACACCGATTGATTTTCAAATCAATTTTCTATATCAATCGGTGAGATAGTAACTCACTGGTTCACTCTTATCGTGCTGTCTGCTTTGAGACGTTCCGATAATGAGAACATGCTGAGTACGATGAATCTAATACTTATGTGTTAGAAAGATTCAATACTACAGCTGGAAATCCTGTCAAGAAGATTCTTCTTAAATTGAATCTATCTGATCACAGGTCGATCCTCACGGATCTGAAGGTTTCTCCAACCAAACCTGGGCGAATGACAAAGCCATATTCGTCCCCCCGCTTTATTGCTAACTGTTTTATGCAGGCTATTTAAAGATGGTGGTGGAGGTTCCTGATTCCAGCTGGCTCACAAGATCCATAGCCACATGCTCATACCCGACCGACAAACATAAAGACATCATGAAAGCTCAAGTACATGTTTCAAGACTTCCGCTACTCTGATACCGTACGTCTTTCTTGAAGTGACGAAGTATTAAAGTCAAAGAAGTTCAAAGAAGTTTCCGTCACTCTGATACCGAACGTCTTTCTCGAAGTGACGAAGTGTTAAAGTTAAAGAATTTCAAGAAAGATGCAACATTAAAGCTTTCCAAATCAACAAATCAAGAAAGGTATGAGCATGTCGGTCCAGAAGTCGCAAGTCCACAAGATGGCAAAGTTACAAGATGGCGAAGAGATTGTGCTTGGTTGATGATCTCAAGATGCTCAAGATCACAATGTCAAATACAAGTTCAAGGAACAAGCTCAATCCAGAAGTCAATGATCACTACAACATATTTTCAAGAGAAAGTCAAGAGTACGAGCTAAAGACTAAAGATGAAGCATAGTATGCTAGGTTTAAAGTTTTATAAATTGGAGTGACCTCCCTTAGGGGGAGATTGTTGGAAACACAAAAAGTGTCGGTCACTTCTAAGTTGTAACAGTCTTAGCTCGTAGTTTATGTAATGATTAGATTAGTAATCTAGTCCGGCCCAAGACCCATGGGAAGCCCATCATAACCCATGGGCCGGCCTTTAGGACCTATATAAACCCCTCTCCTAGCCTTGGAGAGGGTTGGTTGTTCCATTTTTCCATATTCCATTTTATACAATTCATCCATTTTCCATCCAATCTCTCTCTAACATCACAACCCACATCTCACTATTGTTCTTGGTTGGATCATAAGATTACTTGAATTCTACACAAGATTTTGAAAGACAAGTTATAAGCCAGAAATAAAAAAGCATAAACAAGCACTTTTAACTAGATTATAAGCACTAATTATAAGCTAACAAGAAAAAGCTCAAAATAGCTAAACACAAGCATATTTATGAAAAACTTGAACAAATTGTTTCTAACCTACACATAAAGCATAATAAGCAATGAAAAGACATAATAAGCATAAATAAGACAAATACAAGTAGGTTTAAACACTAAATAAGCAAATAAGTAGATTGAACTAGATAAGACAGAAATAAGCTAAATAAAAGGACATAAGGACTTACTTAATCCTTTGCTCAAAACAAGGCTATCAAATGCTCAATGAGATTATCAACAAGCTTTGGCTTATCCAAATAAGCCAGTAAATACTCATAAGCTCTTCCATTGTAAGCTTATCATCCAAAATAGCTATTTGAGGAGATTTTTTTATTTGAGTAAAATAGCTTTAAAACAGGAAATTAAGTCTAAACTTTTTGAGAAAGCTTAAAAAGATTTTGCAGGTGTAAATTTAACTAATGGAAGGCTTGTGAAATGACTTTTAGAGTAAATAAGGTAAAATGTATATAGAGAACCTACAAGAAAGATTTGCATAAAACTTAAATTCCATTAAAACAATAAAGCTTACAAGACTTAAAAGTAAAATGACAGAATTTAAATTACATAAAACTTAAAAACATTAAGAGTAAAACTATTATAGTCCTAGTTACTCTCTACTTCTGTCTTCTTTCTCTTTTATAAGCTGCCTCTTCTCTTCATGGTGTGCTTGTTGTGTTATTACTGTGAGAGGAAACCAAAACACATCTTGGCCCTTCATTAGCCTTGGTCCCCAATCCAGTGAATCCTAGCCCTTCAAATTTTTTGTCTTTTCTCTTGACGAATGGGAGGGTTAGGGATTGCCAAGGTGGCAATAAGCCCATGTGAGGTGAGATAAGGTGTGTATAAGGGTTGGTCGACATAAGCCTTGGAGGGCTTAGATCAAAATTTTCACAAGTGAAATTCAAAAGAAAATTCCCCTGGTGCTGGCATTCTTAGTATAAGCTCAAATTCTTTAAATTTTCAAATCTAATTTTTGCAAACTCATTTCCTAATGTTTATTACTAAGTTCAAAGCTGTCTAAAAAGGTCTGCTCAAAAACTTTTGACTTTAGAAGGTCAAATAAGCTTATGCCAAACACCCCTTTATTTATCTTGACAGATTTGAGTTAAGCTTAAGATGAGAATCCATTTAACAAAGAATTAATACCAGATAACTAACAGCTTATAACAAACTTAAATGACAAAATCTAACTACTAAATTAAGCTAGAATGAAGATCTAAGAGATTACACTATTATTTTTGGATTTTATATATTTTTAGGACAGAAATGAAATACTAATGATCTAAACCTATTTAAGCAAAAACAGATGAAAACATATAACTAATAAGCACTAGTAAAGAAAAATAAGCACAATTAAGCAACTAATTTAAGCAACTAAGCAAATTTAATAAGCAATCTAAAACTAATAAGAAATCGATATGGTCTTGAGCCGTTGGATTGATTTGTGGACACCTGAGGATTGCCAGCATGTCATTCTTTGATGTGACATGCTGTGCTAGTTCTGTGAGTAGATTAGCACAAAAACTGATCCGTCCAAACCACACCTTAAAATACATATAATATATAATAAAATATAAAATATATATAGTAAGGGTAATATTGAAACAAATCAATGTACCGAGTAGAGTAGTTATTAGATGTTCCCGGGTCGATTTATCCCAACGAGGCTGTGCTGGAGAATCCTTTTACAGTCGGAAGATTTTGGAGCTAAAGGATTTTTGAATTTTGTAATTCACTAAAAATTTAATAGCACAAAATAAAAACTATGAACTAGCACAAATTTTAAAACACGAAAATCAAAAAAAGTGAGCTAAACTGTAATTTCAAAAATCTAAAGCATACTTTTTGACCAAATTTTTTTACCTAAAAAATCACAAATTTAAAAAGAAATTTTAGGAAAAGAATTAGATTTTTTAACTTATTTTTTATTTTTTATGAATTATTTAAAGAAAAGAAATTGCTAAAAATCTTTTTAATCCTAGAAAATACAAAATCAAACTGAAGAAATAGGAAAAGGGCTTTTAACTACTAAACTAGTGAAGAAATCAATTGGAACAAAAAGCCCTAAATTTTATAAACCAATTGTGCCCTAATTTTACCAATTAAAAACCTAAACCTAATTTTATTAAACTAATATAAAAATATAATAACTATTTAATTTTTCCTATAAAGACAGGGTAGGAAATGTAACTAAGGAAAGAGAAGGGTAGGCGGAGTAACTATTGGGAATTTACACTTGAGTGTAAACGGGTGCCCTCTAACTATCTAGATATTACAAAACAAACCCTACGAATTGGCTTATTTTTGGCTTATTGAAAAATTGAGATTCAGCAAAAACTCAAAACTACAAACTTATAAAGGAGCTTATTCTCTACAACTTTAACAAAGACACTTTCTACTTTTAACAACTCAATAAGCTAGAAAATTGAGCTTTTCAAATCTGTTACAGAAACTAAGGGTTTAACAGCTTTTTTAGACAATGGCTTCTTTCTAGCTTATTTCTTGATGAAAATGAAAAACAAAAGAAGCTCTATGTAGATTAGGATATGTACTAGAGATTTCTAAAAAAAATAAGCTAAGCTCTAACAAAAATAACAAGAAAATTGAACTTAAAAAGTGCAAGTTTTAGCTTAAACTGAGATTAAGCTTTTTCTTATAAGCTAAATAGCTTATTTCTAATCCTAAAAAGCTGAAATTTGAATATTAAAGCTAAGCTAAAATTAAAATCTGTTTACCTAGATAAAAGGATTTTTACTTTTACAACTAGAAATGAAAATCTATTAGAAAATAAGCTAAAATCCTAAATGCTGCTATGCTACTTTTGAAAGGAGAATTAAGCTATATTAAAAGCTTAAAAATGAGAACTAAATGATAATTCTTTAAGAAGCTTATTGGAGTACTTTGAGAATACTAATACTCGATCCCCCGAACTCCTACTTTGAACAAAAAAAAAACTACTATAAAATGAATAAGCAATTGATGTTGCTGATGCAACTCTTGTTGCTGATGCAATTGGCATCAACTCAAGTGCAAACTGAATTACCTACTTAAAAACTCTTATACTAACTCAATATATGTATTTAAACCTGTACTAACTAAGCTTGGACTCTAAAATACCTTGAATCACCTAACACTAAGATTACTTGAATCAAGAAAACTGTCCTGGTGCTAGTGAGAAGTATTTAAACTCTAATTTTTGTAATTCAACTATCTAACTCTTAAAACCTATTGTTCACTTGTTAACTTGACTATACTCAGCTAAATGAAGTATTTTGACCAGACTGAAGTGACTTTAAGAGTCAAATAAAGCTTGTACCAAACACTCTTAACTTTGACTGTCAACCTTATTCTCATTAAATTATTTAAAGCGAAAACTGTTCACAACTTTATATCCACTCTTACTAGAAAGCACCTAATTAAGCTATTTTTAAACTAAAACCTATAGCTTATTAATGAATTTAAGCTACTTACTTACCTAACTAATTAATACTAAATGACAGTTTTTAAAAAAAAAAAAAGAAACTAAGATTACTCAAAATTTATTAAGAACTTAAAAAGGGCTAGATAATATGCATAGAAAAGATGGTTTAAAGGAATGTTGAAATAAGATGGAGTAACAATTATTAAATGACTTTAAGCTAAAATTAAGCTAAAATGAAATTAAAAGCAATATAACCTTGAATTTTGTAGTCTCAGCACTTAGCCACTCTTGTTGAGTGAGTGGCTTACAATCATGAACTTAATGGCTCCCTAGCCTCTAAACCTGAGCTTAAAAGCTCATTAAGCTAATATTAGCTTATTACTCTTTGAATCTTCCAAAGTGAATCAAATGAACTTAAGTGATCATATTTTGATGTGAAATGAATAGAATGAGTAAATGAATGACTAAAACAAAGTTTTGACTAAATTTGAGCTTATGAACAAAAATTAGCTCAAAAGAGCTTATGAGAGCTTTTTGAAAGAGCACAATGACATATGATGAAGTAAAAGCTCAATTTAGCTTTTAAGAACTGAATTGAGTCAATCTTATATAAAAAACACTTGTATAACAGAATTGAAAGCTAAAAAGTAGAAACAAGCTTATTGAAGCTTGTTTGACTTTTTCTTTGACTTTTTTTAAAAAAAACTTTGACTATTGTAAGTAAACTGAGAAAAGCTTATGAGAGCAACTAGAAAAGCTTATAGAACAGTATTGAAGTAAAAATGAGAGCTTAAACTGAAAATAGACTTGATATTAAAAAAAACGATTACAAGAATTCTAAAGAAAATTACAATTCGAAATTAAAACGGCTAACTCACTTGAACTAAAAACTACTTAAAAAAACTACCTTAAAACTACTCCCCCACTGTTCATCCTTCTTCTTCTTTTATAGATGTCCAGGGGTCTTCTTGTGTTTGTGTTGTGAGAGGTTCACAGCTTCAATCTTGGCCGTTGAAGTCCCTTGTGCTTTCTTGAACTCATACCCATCGTTGGATTGACCTTGAAAAGAGTGGGATTGCCAAATAGGACTAGGGGTTTAGTGGAGGTGAGGGTAAGGTTTGATCCATGGTGTATTGGTGTGAGGTTGAGTGTTATGGGGAGAAGGAAAAGGTAACACAGGCTTTGGGTTTTGGTCATGGCGGGAATTTGTTTTAGGGGAAGAGATATACAGTGTTGGGTGAAGGTTTAGGGAATTGGCAAGTTAGGTCCCTCAAAGTGATATGTCCTTTTGCACCGTACGTCCTTGTGTTGTTATAGTTTTGGGGTTTTGTCAATATAACCCCACAAGGGTTATAACACTAATTGCAGTACAAGTCCTTGTTAGATGTGGGAATTTGACTTTGGCAGTTTTGGCCCTTGGGGTATATCTTTGGCAAATAGGCAGTTTCACCCCTTTTCTTCTTTTTCTTCTTTTTTCTCTTATAAATATAAGTTTGGGGATTTACAATTTTAGTCCCTAAACTTATATTTCTTGACTTTTGGCTTCGGGGTTGACTTGGGTTGACTTTTTGTTGACTTTTTCGATGTATAGGCCATTAAAGCAAAGTTTGTGATGCCTTCTTCAGCCTGAAAGCTCCAATCATAACCACCTATCCCATCTTGAACAACCAAGGCATTTGTAGTAGATGTATCCACTGGTGCATTCCTTCTTGGAGCATCTCTATTTCTATTCCCCTGATTCCTTGGTGCCCTGCATTCTCTAGCAAAATGACCTCTCCTATGGCAGTTGTAGCATTCAACCTTTGTCCTGTCAAAGCCAACAGTCTCTTTGTCATTTAAATCCATCTTCCTTCCTGTCTTCTTTATGAACCTCTTAACTCTCATGGTAAGCATTGCCACTTGCCATTTGAGATCCATTTCTTCAAGATCATCAGCATCAATCTGTTCTAAATCTTCATTGTCCAACTGTGGGGCATTGGATTGGTTGGAAAAGAAAGAAAACATGACATCATCAGCATATGATGCAGTAGAAGCTTGATCCTTAGAACTAGCAGCAGAAACACTATGAGCAGTATTAACTGTTTCATTAGTGCTGCTAGAGTTATTAGAGGAAACAAAGGCCACATTCTGAGAATTTAAGCTTGAACTTGATTTGCCTTTGATCTCAGATTCATACACCTTTAGATTATTATACAAATCATCCATGCTCAATGTGTCTAGATCAGATTTGTTTCTCATGATTAAAGCAATATTGTTCCAAGCTGATGGTAAACTTCTTAACAACTTTAGATTTGCATCCTCCTAAGAGATAACTTCACCATAGATTTCAAGTTGACTTATGAAATTTTGAAACCTATCATAGGTTTTATCCAGTCCTTCTTGACTTGATGCAGTAAAGTTTTTATAATTCTGCTTGAGAATGGTCTTCTGCATCTTCTTTGATTCCTTGTTGCTTCCAAACCTATTCTTGATAGCTTCCCATGGGGACTTTGCATCCTTGCAGGCATGAAATTTCACTAGGTGCTCATCAGGAATGGCTAGCATAAGAGTACTTTTAGTTCATTTTTCCTTGCTAGCTTTTGTTTAGCAGTTTTAAGAGGAATAGGACCTTCAGCACCAACACTAGCTGATGTAATTGGTGAAACTAAATCACTATTTACTATTACCTCCCAAAGGGCATGATCAGTGAAAGTAAGGTATTGTTCCATCTTCATGCTCCATAGATCATACTCCCCAGTTTTGAGTACTGGAAGTTTTAGTGCAGACACCGTTTGGGTAGTTTCTGATTGTGACTCCATCTTTTCTTTGACTAACAAATCTTGAGTAGAGTTAGAGTTCTTCTTATTCAAAGTTTCTCAACAAGCTCTGATACCACTTGTTGATCCCTTTTGAACAGATCTTACTTAGCTTGTTAAAGCTTAGTTGTGTTGAATAGATCCAAAACAACTATTGTAGAAACTAAGATTGAGAATATCACAAACTATGTGGAAACTAGTTTGCAATACTAAGAATAACAATAAAACAGTAAACAAACTTTTACCAAACTTTCAGCCTCAATATAAAACGATCACTCTGAATAGTGATAGGGTTACAAGTAGTACTAGGGAGGCCCTTTGTTGAAATATACAACATGACTCACGACCCACCCGAAGGTGTAGTAAGGCTCACAAACGGGACCGATGAGATTGCCTATAAGATGCCGCATAAGATAGAACATTACAACTAACTATCAGATCTAGAAAGAGAGAGCAGACTAAATCAGTCTACCTTAGGAACGAGGAGGACAAAAGAAGAAGGGTGGAGTACGTGATGAGCAAAATATTAGGGTTTTACAAAGAATGTCTGAGCTTGGACCCGAATATGTGGCTGGAATTGCTGACGAAGGAAAAGTCACGTAAGAACGTGTGACTTTGAGTCTAGCTACAAGACTCATAAATAAAGAAAAGCCCTTCTTGGGAGGCAACCCAGTGTTTATTTTTATCGCAATTAGGAAGTGTCTTATGTTTTAATTCTTCTCATTTGTTATTTATGTTTGAATTCATCATTTGTGTAATCATGCTTTATTTTGTCTTTAACCTCGTCTAAATTTTAATCAAAGGTATTTTGCAAACAAAATAAGTGTAGTGGAAAATATCGGGTTTTTAAGAACCAATTCAAACATGATAAATAAATTGTTTAGATTAATTCGCGTCAGTTTTGAGTCATATGATTGTATTGACTAATACAAGGTTTCGTGTAGTAATACATACAGGAAATAACTTATATAATCGTGTGCAGGAAGTTTTTCAAAGAAAACGAAAAGAAAATTCTCTTAGAGGCTGGAGACGGCGTCAGGATTTATCCTGACGCCGTCGTGAGCCCAGCTATAAGAAAATTTGAAATTTTTAGTATTTTCGAAAAATAATTTTCACAACATTTAAAATTTGTAATTCTTTTATAAACCTGCAGAAATCTATGATTATATCATTACTCTCGTCCTATCTTTACTGCTTTCATAGAGTCAAAACATAAACTCTCATTGTATTTATATCTATTCCGCCGATTTTATGTTTGGTGTAGTTGTTTTTGTCTTTGATTACAGGTTATATTTGATGAGAAGAAGCTTGAAAGTTCTTAGAGGACAATTTAACCAGTTATTGCATGTTTCTTCTCCATTATTGAGCAAACCAGGGGAGTGCTAGTTTTTTTTACTTGTTTTCTTTTCCCTTCATTCGTTTTTACGGGTACTTCTATAGAACATTAGGGACAATGTTCAACTTAAGTGTAGGGGGAAAATAAGCCTTAGAAAATATTCCTTCAATTTCCATTTGCTTCTTCCTTAAAATGATGGGTAATATATCGAAACATAGCGTAAAAGGTAATTTTGACCCAAAGTTAAAAAAATTATGACACACACCGACAAAAACCGAGTATTAATAGCGTCTCATGGATAGGAATGTATATGACTAGCACAAAAAAACCCTCAAAATTCCAGCCCAAAAATGTGAGGTTCGCCTTTAGATCTTTAGGAATTTGGGTATCTATTTTTGATACCCAAGATAATTTATACCTTTAGCTTCTCGGGTTAAGGTTCAAATGCAGTCATATGTGTCTATTCTGTCGTTACGGATGTGTACGTATGGTCTTTGTCACCTTTTCTGGATCATTGGTATCGGTATTAAATTATATGAGTGTACCGGTAGTATATTAAATTCTAGAACTTGTTTTTGTGATGCATCCCGAGACCGCATAGTAAGTATTAGGATTTGCTAGAAAAGAGGCACTAGGATTAACCCATGTTTTAAACCTGTAATGGTTATGATGGTCACCTCGATCATATCCCACATCGCCTTTGCCACGCACCAATCTTCTTGAGTGCAAGAACCCCTAGTATAACCCTCGACCTATCCTTTTAATGGGTCTCGTAATTTTTAGTTAAATCGACTATTAAATAAGAGAGCCTTGTTACCCTTGAGACTAATGTTACCGCAACCCCAAAGTCAACCTTAAGCCTACCTTGTAGTAACTCACCTTTCTAGATACTACTTACCTTTAGTACATTATTGTTTTAACCCATGTTAAATATTGAGTACATGGTTGCTAAGTCCTTATCCTTGTAAACTATTTTGGGATGATTGGGATTCGTGGTAGTATTCATCTTATGAATAATTATGGGAAGAAGTAATTTATTACCCCTAGTAGAGCTCAATAAGCTCCATGTTATGTTGATCCGCCTTAATTTGGGTCATTAGTTAGATTGTAAATATCGAGTATGTAAAAGTTTAAGTGCAGGGGTGTATCTATAAAGCCCCATGATGTATTATATGTTTAAGCAATGACAGGGCAAAAATGTACAAAAAAAATGTATATAAAAAAGAGTGAAAAAAATGTATGGGCTGCCATTTGCTTGTGTTATGTTTATCATAGAGTCAAGAAAAGAAAAAGAAAGTAATGTATGTAGAGTTTTGTTGAGTTTGTATATCTAGTCTGAGTCTTTGACTTAGCAACCAAACCAACGTGTATCCTTATACATAATTAGCTAACCCTTCTACTCTAAATTCACCCAAAAGTCAATCCCCAAATGTATCCCATCCATTTCCGTTTCCATTAATGTTATCTTACACCTACACCTCATAACTCTTTAAAAGACCTCTTTGATAGTAATGATTAATACTTGCATCCATCAGTGGAGGTTTGATCCTTTACCAAGCCTATGGTAATTTATATGCTATGACATGTAATGAGTGTTAAATTTTCCGTTTCCCATAGTTGTTATAATTTATTATACACCCGAGTGAAAGAGAGAATTCCAAACACTTATGTGAGGTGCTAGTATATGCTTTCCTTGCTTTTAATTATGAGGTCTAAAAGGTTGTGTTGTAAATTGCTTTTAAAGAATAAGTTAAATGACCCCAATACTACTATTGTTTAGGTAGAAAAGCCCATTTCTTGAGGACAAGCAAATCCCAAGTGTAGGGGTATTTGATGAGGTGTCATTTTATACACTATTTTAGGGTCATTTAACCTCATAAATCATGCAAATATGCCCAGATTATGTGCATAATCGTTTGTTTTCAGGTTTTTAGCACTTGGATGGCATTTGAAAGAAATACACGTGACTTGGGCTCATTTGGAGAAGAAACGGACAAGACTATGGACCTACACCAAATCTCTTGAAGAATCGGGCATACAACGCGTGGAGATGGCGTCGCAAGCATAAAGTGATGCCGTCGCGATGTTTCTAGTGACGACGTCATAGAAATGACGACGACGTCAGGACTTAACCGACTTAAATAAGACCTAGAAGATTCTATCTCGTGACGATGTCGCGACTACAACTTGACGCCGTCGCATTGATTTCTCTATATATACAAAACCAAATTTAGGGTTTTAAGTGTGTAACTTTGTGTTGGGAATTATGCATTCCTGACTTAGTACCATTAGTTATATTTGTTAGTACCGCTAACTGTAATTTGTACTGACTAACAAAATGTTAGTAATGATCAGTTAGTTAGTACCGTTAGTATAAAATAGTTAGTACCATTTATAAGATATGCAT
Organism: Tanacetum coccineum; assembly: GCA_026074375.1. Taxonomy (NCBI): domain Eukaryota; kingdom Viridiplantae; phylum Streptophyta; class Magnoliopsida; order Asterales; family Asteraceae; genus Tanacetum; species Tanacetum coccineum. Next base: position 11,299 of record BQNB010072551.1, read on the forward strand.
GAGATATCTTAGGAAAGGATATGCATGATCTTTATACGCGTTTTGTAAAGCCCATTAGGGTTTCCTTAGTCTATAAAAGGAACCCTAGGTATAGTTAGTAGATATAGTTCTACACAGATTAATAGAGATCTATTAGCAATCATAGTCGTTGTAATCTGTAACCTAGGCAGATTCAAGTGATAATATAAAGTTCTTTTGTGATTCTTAATATTGTTCTTCTTAGAATTATTGATTAGTTTCCGCATAATCAATAGTGTTCAAATCAGTGTTTCATTATTGTTGCTTTAGAATTATCTAAGGGAACAAACCCTTTACTAGCTAAAGGTTAAGATTTATTCAGTAAATGATCCAACAAGTGGTATCAGAGCTTGTGTGGAAACTCTGAATAAGAAGAACTCAATTGTAAAATGGCAGAACATGACATTCCTCCACCCACAATCACAGCAATGAAAATCCCTATCATCAGGATGAGAGAATATGATATTTGGAGCATGAGAATGCAACAATATATCTGTCACACAGACCATAACCTATAGGATGTTATTGTCAATGGAGATCTAGAAGAAGAGCCTACACCAACTAGAAAAACATTTGCTCCTCCTGCTCCTAAGACTGCCAAACAATTGGCTGCTAGAAGGAATCAGGAAAGAGTTAAGAGCATCTTGCTTTTAGCAATACCTGATGAATACCTCCTCAAGTTTCACAATGTTGCAGATGCTAAATCACTCTGGGAAGCAATCAAATCAAGGTTTGGAGGTAATGAAGAATCCAAGAAGATGCAGAAAAATGTTTTAAAACATCAGTTTGAAAAAAACCATTGATATTTTTTTCTGCTTTCTATAAATTTATAAAAAATACAAAAAGATTCTCCTTTCAATCCTGTAGATCTTCGGCTAAGCCCTGTTGAGGCCTTCCCACCTATTCCCTTTAGAGAACGATATAAACCCCCGAGTCTTGCATATACTACTGAACGATTAGGTACATGCCTTAGGGAGTTGTAAAACTTAGTGTAGAAGTTCTTTAGACAAACGCACACATCAATGGCACAACTAAGCTATCCAACTTTAAACCGTCATTTTTCGACTAAAATACAAACTATGTATAAGTTAAAAAAATAAAGCCGATCGAAGACCCTAAAAAATAAGCCGAAGCTGTTGGGGCCTTATGTTGGGGTTTGGTGCGCATAAGCCCAAACAATACTTCCAAAAATACAACAAAGTTCATTATAAACTCAATAAGCTTTATCAATAAGCAAGTAAGCATTTTAGTATCAAATTAAGCAAGAAAATAAGCCACAAAAATAAGCCGATGACCACAAAGGGTACAATAAGCAGCGATTATTTTCCCTTTTTGGGTCGAGCGCCTAATAAGACCAATAAGCATAATAATATAAATTAAGCCCTAATAAGCATAGATAAGCTATACGACTCTTATGTCCAAATGTTTTCATTTCACATACTCAACATAATATTACAATGATACTTTCTTGATGTTTCCATTTTTAGTCACTCGAACCAATACGCACCCTTTTTATATTTTTAAATCTTCTTAGCTTTTGATTTATTCAAAATAAGTGTAAACTTAGTGTTTAAACATCATAGACTTAACAAAAGTCAAGATTATTAAGAAATAGTTATTACAAAAAGGGCTTTAGGAGAGATTAAGACTAACCAAACACCCAAACGATTGTTTATTTACGCCAAACGATCACTAGGAATCAACAGTGTATTTAAGCTTCCATGTTCTTGAAATAAGATGAAAAATGAATGGTTTTTGATGTGTTTTGGTGTGTTTTGGTGTGCGTCCGACCCAAAGGAGAAGAGAGAAAGAGATGATTTCTTGATGTGTGTTTTTGGTGTTTGTGTGTGTGTTTTCAAAACGAGAGAATGAACAAAATATGCATGGACATAATCACTAAAATGGTGACAATGTGTCTCCTATAGGGGACCGGTTGAACCAAGGATCCTAGGAGGGTATCCTATTTGATTTTTTTGTCTCTTGTCGGGATTTTGTAGTGTGTCTAGTTCGTACGTAACGTAATCCCGAAGGTTCAAGTTTTAGTAAGTGTTATAAATAAGTTTAGAATTCTTAAAAATATCAAAAGAAATAAATTCATAGTTCTAATGTTTTAATTTAGTATAGACAGTAATTTGCCGTGCTGGAACGCGTTTTTTGACGTTTTAAGTTAAATGCGGCATAAATCTCCTCGTAAGTGATCAAATAAAGATGTAAATGTTTAAAAAAAGAAATAATTCAAGCATAAAGCGAACTATTAAATAAATAAATTATAGATTGACTACCGTTAATACGGTATCTAATTTGACAGAAACCACAAAAGTCAATAAAACAGAGAATTAAACAGCACAATATAAATCTGGAAAATTTGCAAAGGTTAGATCTTTGACTTTGAGTTTAACAAACAAGTTTTTTTTGTATGCAAATTAGTCTTTTTCAACACTTTGTCTCGAGACTGTGATGGATTATAACATACAAGTTCTTCAGTTCTGCAAATACACCACATAGTACCATATAACAACATAGGAAATAAGGAACTAAATTTCAGATTTGTTTTATGTATAAATCACATGTGACTTATGAAAATCAAAGTGATTTATTATTTTCATAAAAAAACAAAACAAAACAAAATAATGTGTGATTTTACCTGTAACTGCATCTACATTATCTTATTGAGTTGAATCTGGATTTGAATCGTGCGTATCATTATTTTCGAATTTTTAACCGATTTTGTTCATCAACAACATCTTTTTCTTACAAATTTTATTCTTTTAACCTGATTTTAAACCATTCTTAACGAATCGTTTTGTTCTAAAGACCACAGATCTAAGACTAACAACATGATTTTAAACCATTTATGTATAACAAAAATAGAATTACATGTGATTTAGGGTAATCAAACAACTAAATCACATATGATTTACTTCTTCATAGATCAAAGTTTATTCAAATCTGGTTCAATCTATAGCAACAAATGTGATTTGTATTTTCTCATAACAAAAGACTACAACACCAATTCACGTATGATTTTCCCTTTTCTATATAAAAATAGTCTCATTTGATTCAGTCTACAACAACAAAGAGCAAATAACATGTGATTTACCTTTTTACATAACAAAACAGTAGAACACCAGAATCACCTGTGATTTGCCCCTTTCTATATCAAAATAGTCTCATTTGATTCAGTCTGTAACAACAAAGAGCAAATCACACGTGATCTACCTTTTTTTCATAACAAAACACTAGAATCACATGTGATTTACTCCTTTCTATATCAAAACAGTCTTATTTGATTTAGTTTACTACAACAAAGAGCAAATCACACGTGATTTACCTTTTTTTCATAACAAAACATTAAAAACAGCATAATCACGTGTGATTTTACCTGTAATTTCTTCTACAATGTCTCCTGGATCTGCAACTTCTGTTAAATCATCTTCTAGATTTGATTCAAGCTCATTCTCGAATTCCACACCTGGTTTTTTTTATCGATCTAATTTTGCACTTCTATAGCATTGATTAACTGATTTTCAACCATTTTTAACGAATAATATATCTTAATTAGGGTTTACGATGTGATTTGTTTGATTTTCCAGTGATCGGCATTGATTTGTGTAATTTTTCGGTGATTGACGATGATTTGTGTGATATTTTGGTAATCGATTATGATTCTTTGGTAATTCGATTGTTATTCGTGGATTTTCCGATTATTTAAAAGTGAATTATCTGTTGATTTTCATGCGAGTTTATAGTGATTTTTTTCGCTTTCTATACGTCAGTTATTTGTGATATTTGTTTCTGGCGGTAAATTTTGGTAGTTGTGAAGTTTTGTGTTGTTGGTGTTTTGATCGGGAGAGAAAGTGGGAAATTAAATGTAGTGGGTATTGGGATATTTTTAGGGGTTTATATATGATTGAGGCTTTTAATCTCAATTATTGGATTGAAATAAAATCAAAGGCAAACTGTGCTCCTTTGTTCTTTAAAATGATAATGTTCTTTCAGGATCTCACATTTTAGCCCTATTCGGTTACGTATAGGGGTGAGCAGAAACCGCACCACAAACCGCAAAACCGCGAAAAACCGCACCACGAAAAAAACTGGTGGATCGGTTTTAAGAAAAAAGAAAAACCGCAAATGTGGTGCGGTTGCGGTTTTACCTGTAAAACCGCACCACAAAACCTGCCAACATTGTAAACCAAAAACTGCAAAACCCACATAAATTATATAAGTCATAAGTGATTGTGCGGTATGGTTAAAACCCGCAAAACCCACAAAAACCGCAAAAAAAACCCACAAAACCGAAACCACAAAATGTGGTGCGGTGCAGTTTTTATTTTTATAGATACCGCAAATGTGGTTGTAGTTTGGTTTTAGTCAAAAACCGCACCAACCCGCACCATGCTCACCTCTAGTTACGTATCTGTCTTTACACACAAAAACAATTTGGGTTGCAACACAAAGATAATAGTGGGAAAATATTCTTGGTATATTGATGTGCAACCGGCCCATTATCAATTTAGCCCGTTAAAATTTACATATCTTTTAATCTTTCGGTTGAAAACAGGCCTTCACTAATAAGTGAATAGATCAAATAAAGAAGATTATAAATAGCGTGAGGCGTGGCGTAGTGGCATGATCAAGCTTTATGCCTTATGAGTCATGGCGAGTTCTGGCGTTTTTTAAGGCGTGATTTAAAGCGACACAAAATATAAAAATATTTATAATTTTATAAATTTATATATTTATATCATATTTCAAATATATTGAGTTTACAAAAAGTGTCATACATAAGTAATAAAGTCAAGAAACTATCTTTTGCATGTAATCTTTTTCATTTCTATAAGAAAAACGATTTTTATCGAAATTGAATTCAAAAAAGCCTCAACGCATCATGCCTTATCGTGATTTATCACGTTTTTTCACTTCTCATCTCATTTAACGCCATAAACCTACGCATTGGTCTATTGCGTAGTGTGGAAGTCACGCCTCGCGCCTTTAGGAGGCCTTAGCGACGTCATGACGTGCCTTTTAGAACCATGGATCAAATACAAGTACTTGTGAGAAATATAAAAGAATTTTAAAAAAAGTTAAAACTTTTTGAAATTTTTTTATTTTTTCTAAGATAGATTATGTTGTGCATAAAAAAGTTGAGGGAAGTTTTTCTACTTTTGAATTTTTTACGGTTTTTAATGAAAAAAAATTTTCATGAAAAGAATTTTCAATTTGTTATATTATGATATACAATAAAATTTTGATACATATACTAATAAGAAGTTGGATGAAAGAAAGGAACGTTTGATACACTAAATATCGATTTTCAAATTTTCAATGAGCAAATGTTTTTTTCACGATTATTTTGCTTCAAAACTATATACTTTTAGAAAGAAAAAAAATCACAACTTATTTATCCACTAACTTCCCATGCCATGTGAAGTGTTTTTGAATTTTCTTTTTACACTTGTCACAATTATTTATTTATTTATTTCAACTAGGGATGGTAAAAGCACCCGAAACCGATGGGGAAAACCGAAACCCGAACCGGTTGGGTCGGGTTCGGGGACGGGTTGGCGGGTTTGGATACGGGCTCGGGTAGAAATATTCTTTTTTCTCGGGTTCGGGTTCGGTTGCGGGTTCTGGTAATACCCGCCCCGTTTACCCGTATCCGTACCCGTTTACCCGATTCGGTACCTCTTTTATGCGAGATGCGCGATTTTTTATATACGGCGAATTTGGGCTCCTATCCTGTACAAAATATATGAGACTATCGTATTTAAAAGTTATTTTTATCAACCATATCTTGGTAATTACAAACAATTAGTCACGCTTGACTCACTTCAGTTCTCCGTATCAGTTTTCTTCATCTTCGGAGTTTTATGTCCAAGGTTCTTCTTTTAATCTATTTTATATTATCTTTAATAGCATTAATTGTGAGAGAGGAGAAGCGATTAAATCATTTAATTATCCATTGAACTTGTATACATAATTATTTAACTTGAAATCATTACAATAATAATGAGAGTGCAAGTTAGAGTAGCTAGAGAGAGTGCGACATGTTTCCGCGTGACTCAATACTTAGGCATATTTTTTACACGTCCCATAGAAACGAAATCATATTTTTTCAGAACCATTATTCATTTCCAACGAATATTCAATTGCGGATAATCCAAACCCCGCGGTAACCCGAAAACACCGAGAATATACTAACCGGGTACCCATCAGGTATTAGAGCGGATACGGGTTTAGAAATTATAAACGGGTACGGGTACGGGTTCACTAAAACCCGACCCAAACCCGACCCGTTGCCATCCCTAATTTCAACTATACCCGCACGGATAAACTAGTAACAACCCTTATAGTGACAATTATGAATTATACAACACCAAACACCCATTTTGGGTTTGACTTTGAGCAGGTTTAAAGCCTGTGATTTTAATAATGGGGAAATCAAATTAATTTTCTTTTAACCTTGTGTCAAATGTAGTCATCGGAATACGAGTGTTGTTAATAACAAGCAAATTAACCCGCGCGTTGCGGCGGGACTAATTTTTTCCCGAATAATTTTTTTTTACGTTTCGGGGGTTTTTTTTTGGCGATGCGTTATGCGGGGCTAATTTTTAATATTTTCTTTTTTTGGGACGGTTTTGTAAATTTTTTTACGGGAATTTTTGTGTAAGAAAATCGTAAATAGTTAAAAAGTGAGGGTCCGTTTTGTATTTTTTTTTACTTTGGGCCAGATTTTAGGCTATTTTTGGGTGTTTTTTTCCCGGATATTTCCTTTTTTTGTATGATTCGGGAAAAAAAATTTTGCGTTGGGACGGATTAATTTTTTCCCGAATATTTTCTTTTTTTGGGACGGTTTTGTTAATTTTTTTACGGGATTTTTTGTGTAAGAAAATCGTAAATAGTTAAAAGTTGAGGGACCGTTTTGTATTTTTTTTTTACTTTGGGCCAGATTTCAGGCTAATTTTGGGCTAGTTTTTTTTTTTTTACTTTGGGCCACATTTTATGCGAATTTTAGGCTAGTTTGTCGACAAATGTGTATATTAGTAATAAATTTTTTTTATATGGCTTATGTGTTGGGTTTACTTTTGGGCCACATTTTATTCGAAATTTTATAAGGCTAGTTTGTCGACAAATGTGTATATTAGTAATAAATTTTTTTTATATGGCTTATGTGTTGGGCCTCATGTTTAAAGTGTTGTTTTTTTTTTGCTATATGGTTTTTTTTAATATAATAGGTTGTACGTTTGTGACCATATCGATTATTTTAAAGTTATTAGGTATCGAAGATGTTTCAGCGGGTATTTATTTTATCTGAATAAATCGAAACTTTTGTAATATTTTTTTTCCCTCCTACTTTGTGCATACAAATTTAAAAAAAAAACAAAAACAAAATAAATAAAAAAAAACTAAAATCAGGCTGGCCCAAAATGAGAGCCCGTTACTGTAGCAAGTGGCCCACTGTCAAAACGACAGTGAATTTGACGCCTAATGTGTATATTAGTAATTAAGGGAACAAAAGCATGAACAATTTCATTGGATTGGAAAAGTATCTAAAAATTTTGTTTGGATTTTAAAAAGAACGCTAGATGAAATTTATGGATTAAAACTTGAGCATAGCGAAAAAACCCACATACTCCATCGAAAAAGATAACGAAAAGTGAATAATATATGGTGTTGGTTGTAGTAGATCCCAGATCAGGGCAAAGACAATCAATAGTCTAATTAATTACTAAGATGGTTACCGGATATCACTTGAAGTCGCGTAATCACTTTTCAAAGAAAATTATTCGACCCTATGCATGAGTAACACAAATACATCATTGGGATAAAACCAAATGTTTGTTCTTGTTCTAGGCACAGATCAAGAACTCTGCGTTTCTATGTGTTTTTATTTTCTGTGTGTTTTTTCATGCAATTTTGATCCTTATTTATAGGGATTTACTCAAAACCTATTAATGAAATTAATGAGAGATTAATGGTCAATTAATCTCTTCCATAATTATCCTCCATAATTTAAGAATTAGTGATTAATGTTCCGTTTTAGTACGTGAACTTTTTTTCTATAAAAGTGTTAATACTTTGTTTAAAAACAAGAGAATTTTAAAAAAAAATTCTATAAAAATTAAAAATTTTAAAAATTTTTGATAAAAATTAAAAAATTTAAAAAAATTCTATAAAAATTAAAAATTTTAAAAAAAAATTTTGGTTAAATTTTTTTTCAAAATTAAATTTTTTTTAGAAATTAAAATTTTTTATTTTTTTCAAAATTTAAATTATTTAAAAAAAAAGGTTTTTGGTTAAAAAAATTTTAGAATTTTTTTCAAAATTAAATTTTTTTTCGAAATTAATTTTTTTTTAAATTAAAAATTTTGGTTAAAAATTTTTTCAAAATTAAAATTTTTTTAGAAATTAAAATTTTTTATTTTTTTCAAAATTAAATTTTTTTTTCGAAATTTAAATTATTTAAAAAAAAAGGTTTTTGGTTAAAAAAAATTTAGAATTTTTTTCAAAATTAAATTTTTTTTCGAAATTAATTTTTTTTTTAAATTAAAAATTTTAAAAAAAAAATTTTGGTTAAAATTTTTTTAAAATTTTTTTCAAAATTAAATTTTAAAAAAAAATTAAATTAAATAAACAACCGTTAGTATAAAGGACTAACGGTGCAAACGTTCGTTGGCTAAAAAGCCTAACGTTGCAAACGGTCGTTAAGTGGACCAAAAATGTAGCTCATCCGGTAAAACAAGTTTGACGGTGCAAAAATCAATTATCCTTCATAATTTAAGAATAATGATTTCATGACCAAATTAAATATGGTCAATTAATGCAGTCAAATCTGTCACTTAAATATGCAAATAAACACCTATTTAATCAAACCACTAAAAGAGTCAGGGAAAATCAGTGACTTGATGGGTGTACACTCCGTACCTCCAAACTCATTTTCAAGTATGATCCAATTCCCACAATTGCACTAAATTTCTAACAATCCAAAAATTAAACATTAAACAAAACAAGTGTATAAATGAAAATGTCTTGAGGATTGAATTTTCATCTTAGTAAATTACACGTTCAAATATTCGAGAATCAAGGTGTTCTAAGAATTGAACCCTTCAACCCATTTGAATACCTGAAGATAAAATACACACAAGTTTTCAAACACATAAGAAACTCTTGACACTATACAAGCCATGTGTGCATATCCAATTCATAAATGTTGTAAGAGCCAAAGTCCATGCTCCTTGAAGCGGCAAAACCTCAACATTTGCATAGGTGGTTCCTCTTTATTCATGCTCCTGCTAAGCACTTTTTCAAAGAAATTAACCATTGAGAAGTAAAGACTTCATCCTCCTTTACAGCAGGTTTCAAGCACATCCTTGGGATGATATGTAAATACACGTGCTTCAGTCCTCTGAACGTTCAGCTTTCCACATTGAACTCGGCTACCAAGTTTCCTTAGTAGGGAGTTGGGTGTCCTAGCATTCAGCGACTTAGTTGGATTTTAATCCCATCCCTTCACCAGACTTTAAAACCAAGTATATAGCCAATCCCTTCGTCAAGTGATCAGCTAAGTTTCTTTGAGACCTCACAAACTCTATAGATATCACCCCATTCGTGATCAGCTCACGAATCATGTTATGCCTGACACCTAAGTGTCTAGACTTCACATTGTACATCTGGCTAGAAGCCTTTGCCAATGTAGCAACACTATTACAGCGCATAGAAATAGGTACTATAGGTTTGGACCATAATGGAATCTCAATAAGCAAGTTTTTCAACCATTCAGCTTCCTTACCAGCAGTTGCTAAAGCCACAAATTCATATTCCATTGTTAAACCAGTAATGCAAGTTTGCTTCTTGGAAGCCTAATAAATTACACCACCACCAAGCAGGAATACCCAGCCACTTGTAGACGAATTATCCTCAGTGTTGCTGATCCAGCTTGCATCAGTGTAACACTGAAGGATAACCAATATATGTCAATCTATAGTCTATGGTTTTCTTCAAGTACTTCAGTACCCACTGAATTGCTTGACAATGCTGAGTGCCAGGATTACTAGTATACCTGTTCAATTTACCCACAGCAAATGCAATGTCAGGCCTTGTACAAGCTTCTCACTTGTATCCATAAGAGTACTAACTGGAGTGCAATCAAAGTAATTGAATTTCTTTAGTATCTTCTCAATATAATGAGACTGAGAAATTGCTATTCCATTACTTTCATGTTTAATCCTAATACCAAGGATAACATCAGCCTCCCCCATGTCCTTCATAGAGAACTTTGTTAAAAAAAATTCCTTTGTCAGGTCAACCTGAACTTGGTCAGTGCCAAAGACCAGCATGTCATTAACATATAGACAAATGAAGACTCATTTACCAGATTTATCAAATTTGCTATATACATATTTGTCTGCTTGGTTAAGTAAATAACCATTAGCCAAAACCACTTCATCAAAATTTTGATGCCATTGCTTAGGTGCCTGCTTCAGTCCATATAGAGACTTAATCAGTTTACATACCTTGTTTTCATTTCCAGACATGATGAAGCCCTGAGGTTGGTTCATATATACCTCCTCATCCAAGTCACCATTCAAGAAAGTTGTCTTCACATCCATCTGATGAATAATCAGATTATGAATTGATGTCCTAACAATCAACAGTCTTATGGTACTGATACGTGCCACTGGAGCATAAGTATCAAAGTAGTCTATCCTCGACTTTTGTTTAAAGCCCTACATGACTAGCCTTGCCTTGAACTTTTCAATAGTTCCATCTACCTTCAGTTTTTTTGAAGATTCATTTGCAACCAAAAGGTTTACAACCTGAAGGTATATTAGACAACACCCAAGTGTTGTTACTCATGATGGAGTCCATCTCATCATTAATTGCTTCTTTCTAGAAAGCAACATTCTGAGACTTTATTGCTTCATCAAATGTCTTGGGATCATCCTCAACATTAAAGCAATAGGAGTGTTGGTCAGAGACTTCATCCCTTGTTCTTTCAATTAAATATAATTGAAATTCAGGTTCAAAATCCTTTGGAGTCCTATTCCTTTTGCCTTTTCTAAGCTCAGGTTCAGGTTGTTGAGTCACAACCTCTTCAGTGACCTCTTCAAGAACCACTGAACCACCAATGTCTTCAGTTCCATTTGGAATCCTGAGACTAGGTCTAGAGACTGAAGAGAATCTATTCTCATCAAAGATAGCATCCCTTGATTCAATTATTGAGTTAATTAAAATTGATTCATTAGGCTCAATGACATAGAACCTAAAACCCTTGGAATGCTCAGCATATCCAACAAAGATACATTCAATGCTTCTTTCACCCAAAGTTTTTAGCTTTGGATCAGGGAGTCTTACAATTTCCCTACAACCTCAAACCCTAAGGTAGTTCAGGTTTGGTTTCCTTTTAGTCCAGAGTTCATAAGGGGTAATCATGTTCCTTTTATTAGGAACCCTATTTAATAAATAGCAATTTGTTAACATAGCTTCACCCCAGAACCCTTGACTCAGTGATAATACCAACAGACTAAAAATACAGAGTATTCATGTAGTCACCTCCCCTATCAGTCCTGAATCTTTTGATCAAGGACCTTTGGTGTAATTTAACTTCAGTTTTAAATACATTAAGTTTATCTTATATTTCATCCTTAGTATGTAATAAACTAACATAGTAAAACCTAGAAACAACATCAATAAATGTCACAAAGTATTTCTTATTCCCTAATGAGAGAATAACATTCAAATTACATATGTAACTATAGATCAGCTCCCAAATCATCAGTTTCAAGTTTTATATTTTGAAATGGTTTCTTGTATTTTTGGTCAGCATGCAAGTTTTACATTTTTTATTGTCCATCTCAAAACAAGGATTAACCCATCCTTAGACATATCTTGCATATTATTATTAAAGTGGTAATTGCCTAATTTAACATACCATATGATTGAATCATTCAGTTTAAAGGTTGACATAAAGGCTGATTTACTAATATTATTAACAATATTATGCCTAAACATTTGATTACACAAATAACCAAAACCAATAAAAACACCATGTTTAGACCAAACAAATTTATCAGATTTCAGTTACTTGTTAATAAACACAATTATTCAAAATACCATTTGAAACCATATATTTCTTAATATTAGAAACCATATCTTTTTTAATATTAGGAACAAGCAAAATATTAAACAAGGAAACAATCTTTTCAGAACTAAATCTAATATGCACACAACCACGTCCAATCACTGTGGACCAAAAACATTGTTGTCTCTTGGCTTGTCACAATCCTGTGCCCTGAGGGACTCCTCAATGCGGAGATGATAGCCCAACTCAACAAGAGTTAACTCCTCTTTATTATATTTGAATGTACGCTTGAAATCTTTCCAAGAAGAAGGGAGTTTATCAATGATACAAGGGACCTAAATAGCCTCATCCATGTTCATTTTATGTTGTGTAAATCTACCAAGTACACCAAGAAGTTCATTGTATTATTCCATAATTGGTCTTGAATCAGTTATTTTGTAATTTGTGAAATTACAAATAAGGAACTTTTTACTTAATGCATCCTTAGCCATATATTTGGCCTCCAAGGAATCCCATAGTTCTTTGGAAGATTCAATATTATGGTAAATATCAAATAAAGAATCATACATAACATTGAGGATTAAATCTCTGCAGACATAGTCATCATTGTCCCACTTGGCCCTCTTCCTGATTTGTTCCATGGTTGCATCATCACCACCATCTTCAGGCATAGAAGTAGTCAGCACATACACCATACTCATGCTTGAAAGCAAGAAGTACATCTTCTTCTGCCATCTTCGAAAGTCCACCCCTTTAAACTTGTCAAGCTTGGCAAAGTTTAAAGCCATGTGTTTCATAGCAGCAGCGGCCATTGATTATCACAAAATAATTTTCTTTGATTGTTAGTTGTAATAGATCCCAGATGAGGGTGAAGACAATCAATAGCCTAGCTAATTACTGTGGTATCTCTTATATCATAACACGGGGTCGATTCTTGGATCGGGCTAGTTTCTAGAGAGAGAAACACTAGAGAGAGAATAATATAAATCAAGTGTTTGTTCTTGTTCTAGGCACAGATCAAGAACCCTGCGTTTCTATGTGTTTTTGTTTTCTGTGTGTTTTTTCATGCAATTGTAATCCCTATTTATAAGGATTTACTCAAAACCTAAGAATAGAATTAATGAGAGAATAATGGCCAATTAATCTCTTCCATATGTATCCTCCATAATTTAAGAATTAGTGATTTCATGACCAAATTAAATATAGTTAATTAATGCAGTCAAATCAATTATCCTTCATAATTTAAGAATAATAATTTCATGACCAAATTAAATATGGTCAATTAATGCAGTCAAATCTGCCATTTAAATAGGCAAATAAACACCCATTTAATCAAACCACTAAAAGAGTCAGGGAAAATCAGTGACTTGATGGGTGTACACTCCGTACCTCCAAACCCATTTCCAAGTATGATCCAATTCTCACAATTGCACTAAATTTCCAACAGATGGAAAGAGTGGTGAGGCCGCGTACTGATAGACAATATTTGTTAGAGTTTTGCTACATCCACAATACATCACAAAAAATATTTTAAAAAATGTGTTGTTCATGTGTAATTGACTTAATAAAAAAGTAGAGAGAGAAAGTAGATCAAAATAAACAATAACACACGAACAACACATCTTTGTGGATGTTTTTTTTAATGTATTGTGGATAGGGGTGTTATCGGGTCGGGTTGTCGGGTTTATCGGGTTGGATTGAGTCGGGTTTTGAGTTTTTGAAAAGTGACCCGCAACCCGACCCGATAAGAAATCGGGTTATCGGGTTCGGGTGTTTATCGGGTCGGGTTAAGTCGGGTCGGATGATTCGGGTTGTCGGGTTATGTATTTTTTTTGCTAAATACGTTGAATTGTTTTTGTTTTCATTTCATATAATTATGCAATGATAGTATTTTAAATTTTCTTAGTTCTTGTAAACTATTGCTAATGATAAGATTTAGATATGTGATGTAGACGTGTGTTTGAGTTTCAAATCTTGTTCACTGATAATTGCATTACTACCGAACTGAAGAAAAATACGACAGATACATGTCTAGCCAATTAGCTTTATTTCTTTTGACATGGCTACCTACTGTATCGAAAGAGTTTTGACATGGAATCATAGCATATTTCAGTTGTTTAAATATGTAATTTACCATGCATCGAATCTAATTGCTTATAACGTTTAAAAAAAAGGAATAGATAGCTTTTCTCGGGTCTTATCGGGTTGACCCGATAACCCGATAAGAAAAATAATTCAACCCTAACCCGACCCGATAACACTATCGGGTTCGGGTCAAATCAACCAGACATGTTGACCCGACCCGATAAGCTTTATCGGGTTCAGATTCGGATTCGGGTTCGGGTCGGGTCAACCCGTCCCCCCTAATTGTGGATATAGTAAAACTTTATTTATTAAACCGTTGGGCTTTATTATTAGTTAATAGGCTTAGCCACATAATCATCAGATATTATATATTGTAATTAATTTGATGATGATAATAGAGAAGTTAAATTACAATTTCAATATGACATCAAGAGATAAACCGATTCTATCTCAAGTTCTCTTCCTTTTATCTCCTAACCGGCGTTTTTGCACAACCCTGTTTATCCGTAGTTGTATTTTCTTATACCATCGATAAAAAACAAAGAAAAAAAAAGAGAATGAAACGAAGGAAGCTTATATATGTTTGACTTTGACATTTGAATTCTCTTATTCACTTGCCACATATTTATTTCAAAAAAAAACTTGCCACATATTCAGTTGAAATAATATATTCAATCGTATTAATATATATATACTGTAGGTGGAAAAATACGACGTCGTTTTGACGTCGTATTTTGCGGCCCGAATTTTTAGCCCAACAACAACGGCCCAAACTGTAAAAAACTTTTCCCGGGCCCAAAATAAATAAATAAATAAAATTTAGGGATAATTACTTGAAAATGTATCATACTTGTCACTTTTTGTTATTGTGTGTATTGAACTTTTTTTTTTCTTATTGTATGTACTGAACTTTCAAATTTCGACTTTTGTGTGTATTTTGTCACTATTCTAGCCATGTAAAATGACCATTTTACCCTTCGAATTTTGAAAAAAGTAAGGGTAAAATGGTCAAAAATACACACAAAGGTCGAAATTTGAAAGTTCAGTACATACAATAAGAAAAAAAAAGTTCAATACACACAATAACAAAAAATGACAAGTATGATACATTTTCAAGTAATTAACCCTAAAATTTATAAAACGGACCATGAACTTTTAACTATTTACAACTTTTTTATATAATAAACTTTATTTATCAAATATATACCACATATCTACCGACTCATTCAAATCAAAAAATAGTGGCGGAAAGATCTTCGAATTGCGAACAAAAGAGGCTCAATATTGCAATGCTTCCGACATACGCATGATTTTATAAAAAATGTCGAAGTTTAATATAGATAGAAAAAAAAATTACAAAACGTACCCTTAACTTTTAACTATTTACGATTTTCTTATATAATAAACTATATTTATCAAATATATAACACATATCTACCGATTCATTCAGATAAAAAAATACTCGCGCAAAGATCTTCGAATTGCGAACAAAACGAGCACAATATTGCAATGCTTTCGATATACGTACGATTTTATAAAAAATGTAGAAGTTTACTGTATATATTTAAGAAAAATATACTTTCAAAGCACACCCTAAACTACCTAATAATTTTAAAATAAACGACAGGGGTTAGAAACGTACAATTCTATGAAAGTTTAAATTATATAAATAACTTATATTAATACATGTGCTGCAAACAAGTGAGCCCCGCCGCAATGCGCGTATACATTCCCACTCAACACCCATAAAAAAAAGTCCATAAAAATATGGCCCCAAAAAAACACCGAAAAATAATAAAACTTAAAAAAAATCACCTTACACAACTTTTTTTAACAAAGATTTAAACCAAGTGATACCAACATACGAAACACAAAATTAAAAGCAAAAGAAAAAAACAAAACCTACAAGATACATCTTCGCAGCAACCAAATTAACGGCCTTACCAATATGCCAACTACAAAAACAAAAGCGAAAGAAAAAAAACTACAAGATACATCAAAGAAAAAAAAATCACCCGCCCCGCAGCAACGCGCGAACAACTATGCTTGTTAATATATTAACAAGGTTTGATTGTTGAATTATGGTACTTCCAGTCTCTTGCACGTATAGATGCGGCACTCCGATGATGCAGACTCATATAGCTTTATTGGGTCAGCGAGCCCAGCTGGCCCGACAGGCCCACCGACCCAATTCATCAGCCCATTCGTATGTATTTTCGAGCCATATTCCTTCATCTTTAATGGGTATCTTGAGAGCAGCTCCTCCTTTCACAAGTGCCTTCAACGCTATGACTCTTCAGGATCCGACATGGAATATGGATACGGATGCATCATCTCATATCAATTCAAATACAAGTAATTTAAATACCGTTTATAATAAATGTTTATATCTATCTGTTGTGAAGTGATGAAAATCTATATCGTTACCAACACCGGTCATAGCATGAACCATACCTTGATGTACATTTATTACATAATGTTTTGGTCACCCCTAATATCATCAAAAATCTTATTTATGTTCGTAAATTTACTAGAGATAATAATTGTACTGTTGAATTTGATGCATTTGGATTCTCTGTAAAGGATTTCTTGACCAGTCACATCCTCCTTAGATGTGATAGTTCAAGAGATCTCTACCCAGTCACCCAGCCTTCTCCTATTCCTCATGCTTTGCTTTCTGTCAGTCCTTCTATGTGGCCCCAACGTCTCGGGCATCCTGGTGACGACGTGTTACGTTCCCTTGTTTCTCGTCAGTTTATTTCTTATAATAAAGAGAAGTCTCCCATATTTTCCACGCATGCCAGATTGACAAACATGTACGACTTCCATTTTCTAGGTCATATACTAATGTTACCCGTTGTTTTGAGATTGTTCACTTATATATTTGGACTTCTCCTATTATTGGCTCAGGTGGTTTTAAATACTATGTGTTATTTCTTGATCAGTATTCTCATTATTTGTGGATTTATCATCTGCGTGCAAAATCTGTAGTTTTTCAAAAAATCTTATATTTCGTTCTTATGCAAATAATTAGTTTACGTGTGATATTGCGGCTTTTTAGTGTGACCATGTTGGTGCAATCGATAACAACAACCTCCTCAATTCTTTT
This sequence comes from Tanacetum coccineum, assembly GCA_026074375.1. Taxonomy (NCBI): domain Eukaryota; kingdom Viridiplantae; phylum Streptophyta; class Magnoliopsida; order Asterales; family Asteraceae; genus Tanacetum; species Tanacetum coccineum. The sequence continues at coordinate 28,593 of BQNB010072551.1, forward strand.
GCTTAAAATGACATTCAAGTTAGGATTTGTGCCCAAAGAAACCACCCAACATAACGACATATCAGAACGAGCAACTACAATTAATAATGTCATACACACCCTTATTTCAAGATCACCTCCCACCTACCTTTTGGGTCGAGGCTTTACATATGGCCGCCTACCTTTTTAATATCTTTCCCTTCACTACCATTCAAAATGAAATACCATGTACCAAACTTTTTAGCAAACAACCCAACTACTCCAGTTTACGTATTTTGGTTTGTCTTTGTTTACACATCTCCTTCACGATCCATCAAACTGCATACCTCGTGCCACCCCTTGTATCTTTTTAGGATATCTCGCTTATCATCGTGGGTATCGATGTCTTGACCTCTCCACCCACAAAATCATCCTCTCTCGACATGTCACGTTTGATGAATCTTAATTTCCATATGGTACCAATCAGGGACGAAGCTATTTTCACATCTGGATTGGCCAAGGCCCACCCCAAAGTTCTATGGGTTACTACATATTAGATAATTATTTAATAAAATTGTCAATTCAAAAATAAAAAAAAAAACGAAACTTCAGGCCCACTAAAATCCCTAAAGCTTAAAAGATTTATAGGCCTATACAAATATAATCTAATGTTAACACATTTTAGTTTTTTTTATTCATTCAAACATGGAAGTAGTTTTTATTTTACAAAGCCATTATCACTTGTTAAATCTTACACCAGTAAGTTCTAGTATGGTTGTGCAAGTGATATTTGCTTAATTGTATACTAAATTACCCGGGATTTTGCCTAATAAAAGCCAAATAAATGCCAAAAGAATAGAAAATGTGTGCTTTTATGTCCAATTGTGCAGGTAAGGATTGAAAAGACAAAAAGAAGCAAAAACGATCAAAAACCAACAAGAAACGGGAAAAAGACAAAGAGTCAAGAGCAAGACAAAGAAATCAGCCAGATATCACAGCCGGATCAGTCAAATTCAGTCAAAGAAAGAAATAAAGGAAGTCAAAAGCCAAATTACAAGTCAAAGGGCCAAAGTTGTCAAGTGTGCAAAGTTTCAAGTGCTCATTTGAAGTTTTGAAAGAGCAAGGACTAGAGTTGCCAAAAGAGAAAAGTGGTTTTTTAAAGAAGAAATAGAAGAAACCAACCACAAGGGCCAAAACTGCACATCTTCAAACCTCTTTATAACTAGAAAAAAACGGAAGCAAAGAGAGGGACTTGTTTTGCCAACATCCCATACTTTCAAACAATAAGCCCCGCTTTTCTCGCATCCCTTTAACCACCCTAACAACCTACAACTAACTTTCCCGCCCAAAAGTTACACAAACCCACTTCGATTTTTACCCAACCCCGCTCCTTTTTAAAGCTAAATTTCGTTTATGCTCTCTCCCCAATCAATAACCAACACGTGGCAGCACATGATTGGCCAAGACACCTCATCACCCCATCAAACGGCCTCAAATAAGCTTTTAAAAATCAAGGGCTGTGATTTGAATGGAGCATTCTAGAAATTCTTCCCTCTCTTCACCCCTCCTCTATAAATAGAAGTCTAGGAGTTCATTTTTCAGTAGTTAATTTTCTGTTTTAAACATTTACTTTGTAATTTTCCCGTTTTAAGCAATTAAGCTCTTACTTTAAGCATTTAAGTTTTCAGCTCTTGTAATCATTTCCTTTTCACTTGTACTTATCAACTCTATTAATATCAATCTACTTTTAAAGTGTTTGTGTTCTTTGATTTAAATTTCAAATCGTTTTTGATCAATAAGCTCTAAATAAGCTAAGTGAGCTTATTGATCCTCATAAGCTCAATATTAGTTTAATTTTGTTCATTAAGCTTTAATCTACTCATTTTTACCTATTCACATTAAGATCATGATCACTTGAATACTTTTGAGTTCATTTTGGGAAGCAAAGAGTAAATAAGCTCAAATTCAGCTTATTTTGATTTCTAAGGTTTAGAGGCTTGAGGAAGCCATTAGGATCACCTAGACTCTTCACTTGGATGTCTAGGTGAAGAAGACTCTTCAATTTTCAGGTCACTTTCTCTTATTTTCAATTAAGCCAATTCATAGCTTATTTTCAACTTGCTTATTTCTGTTAAGTATTCATTTAAATCATGTTCATAAGGTTTACTTAGCTTAAATTTGAATTGTTTTCAGGTTATTGTAGTTTTAAAACTAGTAAAGTATCACTTTCACTTTTTCTGTCAATAGTAGTAGTAATAAGCTTAGAGAGTAACTAGCTATTTCTTCTTAATAAGCTAGTAATATTACTGCTTGAATAGCTTTATTAGGTTAAGTTTAGTATAAGTAGCTAAAAAGTTTTAGCTGTTTTAGTCTTTTAAAAGTTTTTAAGCTCACTTTGTTTTGACAGAAAAATATAAGGCAGTGTTTGGTTTAAGCTTGAATTGACTCAAAAAGTCAATTCTATTTTGTCAAATCATTTCATTTAGCTGAGATAGCTTTTACAACAAAATTTTAAACAAATTTTAGAAGTAGTTTTTAGAATTCCAAAAAGTTAGAGTGTATAAACTCTTTATTTGCACCAGGGGATTTTGACAGAAAGAAGGTTTTGGATTTGATTAAGCTTTAGCATGATAGTGTTCAATTTTAGCTAGTGTAAGTTTAGATATAAGTAGGAAGTGAGTTCAAAGAAGTTTATCTTACCTTAGGAATCTAAGCTTGCACATTGCATCAGCTGCACATTGCACCAGCAAGTGCACTTTTCAAATATTAGCATAATATTTGCCATTTCTTACTTTGAAATTTTCTTATTTCCTTTTAGAATTTTACAAGTCCCTTTAGCTAGGTTGATTTTAGTAAAGTAGGTTAGCTTATTTCCAAATTCTCAGCACCAAAGGTCCAAATAATAAGCATTTAGCTTAAGTGAATAAAGCTTTAAAAAAAAAACTGTTTCATTAAACTTTGCATTTTTCAGCTTCATTTTCTTTCTAAACTTGTTAAGTAGAGGTTAATTTTAGTTTAAATCTCCTTTAAGCACATCTTAAGCTTCATCAAGCATCTTTTAGTTTTAATTTTCATCAAGTTTTGAGCTCTCAATAAGCAAAAATTCAAAAGATTAAGCAAAATAGCACTTACTGTGACAGAATCTTAATTGCTTATTTTTCAGCTTAATCTTTGGTTTAAAGTGGAAAGAGCTTTTATTAAAGTTGTTAGGGTTAAGCTGATAAGCAACTTTGTAGTTTTAAGTTTTTGCTAATTCTCAAAATTTAATAAGCCAAAAACAGTAAATAAGCTAGGGTCTGTTTTGTTATTTTCTTAAACCTCAGGGTTACCCGTTTACATTAGATTGTAAATTTCTAGAACTTAGCCCGCCTACCCTATACTTTCCCTTTTATCATTTTCTACCCTGTCTTTTCTATTTTCTTTTAAATTCCTTTTTATTATTAAAAGTAATAATAGAAATTAGGTTAGATTTTTAATAAATCAAATTAGTTGAAAAATATAAAGTAGAAATTAGGGCTTTTATTTTTTACAACTTTCTGCACCTTTGTAGTTTTTAAAAATCATTTTTCCATATTTTTCTCATTAAATTTGTATTTTCTAGGAATTAAAATAGTTTTTAGATATTACTTTTTCTTAGATAAATCATAAAAAATAGAAAAATAGTTGAAAAATTAAAATTCTTTTTCCTAAAATTTTCATTTTAAATCTAGTATTTTTGAAAAATAAAACAAAAATTTTAGTGTTAATTTTTAGAAAAAGTTTATTTTTGATAAATCATTAAATTTTAGAAAAATCATAAAAAATTCAAAAATACATAAAAAATTCTAATTCTTTTTCCTAAAATTTTCATT
>BQNB010072552.1:0-20718 GCA_026074375.1 Tanacetum coccineum
ATTTCAAAGGATGGCACAATCTCTGAATTCCCTGGATACACATCATCTAAGGAAGAGGATGAAGAAGAGGAGGAAGAAGAGGAAAAAGAGGAGTCGGAAAAGAAGGGATCAAAGGGGGCATCAGAAATGGGGTCAAACTCCGAATCTTCAGGTTATGCAGCATATAACAATGAAGTGAAATCAGATCTCGAGTCCACAACAAGGAGTAAACCTAAGTGTAAGGAGATGGAAGATACTTGTGAGAGTGGCGTTTGACTCAAACCAGATTCATCTTAGCTATTACTGCCTATATGTTACTCGACTACCCATCTCATTTCATGTTTTGAAAAAATTTGTTTGTTATTCTATGGTTGGAGCCATGTTTAGGAATGTTACTTTCGACTTTTGGATTTTCAAGCATTTTAATATTATGACTTAAGTATTTGTTCGATTGTTTCTACGTGTGATGAGTTAAATGATTTGAATTATTTGTTATGTGGTGTGTTAACCTTAAGAAGTGTCGTCATAAGAGGGAGTACACTTGTGAAAGGGGGCATCTATAATTATGGTAGCCAACATAATTATACATGAGCCACAACATAAGTGGACTTGCAGGTATGATTACATGGATTAATGTTGACACGTTATATGTTGGTTTTACATGTATATAAATGGTAATGTGTAGAGTATGATAAGATTATAGGATTGAAAATCCTTATTATATCGTCTAATGTATATAAATTTTATATTTTATAGAAATGGCTCCAACCTGACAAACCGGCCCTAGCAACAACGAGAACCCTAACATTACTGCCATCATCACACAACAGTTGCAGAACATCATTTCTCAAATCGTCACACAAGTAACTGATAATGTGAACAATGCAAATGCTAATGGTGGGAATGAGAATGGTGGAAATGGTGGGAATGTGAATGGTAGAAACAATGGATGTTCTTACAAGGCATTCTTGGCTTGTAATCCCCTAGACTATGATAGGAAAGGTGGTGCGGTAGCACTTACTAGGTGGATTGAGAAAATGGAGTTAGTGATAGAAAATAGTGGATGTGCGGAAAATCAAAAGGTGAAGTATACTGCAAGTTTGTTCGTAAATAAGGCCTTGACTTGGTGGAACACCTAAGTTCAGGCAAGAGGCCGGGAAGTTGCTATAGGAATGACATGGGTTTAGTTCAAAGCGTTGCTTATGGAAGAATTTTATCCAAGTAACGAAATGGAGAAGTTGGAGAGTGAATTTTGGAATCATACTATGGTTGGGGCTAATCATGCAAGGTATACTGATCAGTTCCATAAGTTACCCAAACTAGTCCCACACTTGGTAACTTCTGAGTTGAAGCGCATCGAAAGGTAAACAAGCGGATTGGCACCTGAAATTCATGAAATGCTCCGAGAAACTCAACCAACCACGATACAGAGTGCTATTCTTAAGGTTGGAATACTTACTGATGAGGTGGTTCATTGTGGTACATTGACCAGGAGTAGTGAGAAAAGAAAGGAAGTGGAAGAAACAAGTAAACATGGAGGTTCATGGAAAGATAATAAGAAGGCGAAAGTGGGAAAAGGATTCGCGGCGACAGCTCCTCCTAGAAATGAAAATATGGGCTCATATTCTAAGTGTTATAAGTGTTCTGCTTATCATCCAGAAGGTGGACCTTGTAGGTTATCTTATAATTGTCAGAAACCGGGCCACTTTGCCAGAGACTGTCGGCCGTCGGTTAAGCAGGTGGCCCCAGTTAGTGCTGTTAGGATTGGAAATAATTAAAGGGTTTTTTATGAATGTGGGAGCTCTGAACATCTTTGCAATACTTATCTTAAGTTGAACCGAGCACTTGGTCAAGCAGGAAACCATTACCGAAACACCCAAAACAATGGGAATCAAGCTAGAGGAAAGGCCTTCCGTGTGAATGCAGTCGATGCTCTTCAGGATCCTAACGTTGTGACAGCTACTTTTTCCTTGAACGATCACTTTGCTACTGTACTTTTTGATTCTGGAGCTGATTTTAGTTTTATTTCTACTAAATTTATGCCCTTACTAAATGTGAAACCTAGTATTGTAAGCCCTGGATATGTAATAGAAGTAGCTAATGGTAAGAAACAAGAAGTTGATAGGATTATCCGTGACTGTAAACTCAAACTAGGAAATTCCTTATTCACTATAGATTTGATACCGTTGGGTCACGGAAGTTTTGTTGTAATTGTGGGGATGGATTGGTTGTTTAAGAATAAGGTTGAGATAGTGTGTCATGAGAAGGTGGTTAGGATACCGTTGGAAGGTGGTGAGATACTTTGAGTTTAAGGGGAACATACTTTTGGAGGTTTGAAAACACTAATGAGCACGAGGGCAGATGAACCAGAGTTGAGTGATATTCCCGTTGTACGAGATTTCACTGGTGTATATCCGGAAGATTTGTCAAGATTACCACCGCAATGACAATTTGAGTTCCGCATAGATTTAATTCCTGGAGCGATGCCGGTTACGAAGTCTCCATATCGATTAGCACCCTCGGAAATGTAAGAGTTGTCTGAACAACTTCAAGAATTACAAGATAAGGGCTTTATTCGGCCAAGTCATTCTCCGTAGGGAGCCACAGTATTGTTCGTTAAGAAAAAGGACGGTTCATTGTGTATGCGCATAGACTACCGAGAATTGAGCAAGTTGACCGTCTAGAACTATTACACTCTCCCCAGGATCGATGAATTATTCAATCAATTGTAAGGAGCGCGTTACTTCTCTAAGATTACTAAACCCCTTACTTCATTGACTTAGAAAAACAAGAAGTATGAGTGGGGCGTAGAACAGGAAGAGGCTTTTTAGACTTTGAAAGATAATTTATGTAATGCTCCAATACTGTCGTTGCTTGATGGAATTGAAGATTTTGTAGTCTACTGTGACGCGTTGAATCAAGGGTTAGGTTGTGTACTCATACAAAAAGGCAAGGTAATCGCCTATGCATCACGACAATTAAAGATTCATTAGAAGAATTATACAACACACGACCTAGAATTGGGAGCCATAGTGTTTGCCCTTAAGACTTAGAGGCATTACTTGTACATAACGAAGAGTGTCATCTACACCGATCATAAGATTCTTCAATACATATTCGATTAGAAGGAATTAAATATGCATCAAAGGAGGTGGATTGAGTTATTCAGCAACTATAAGTATGACATTCGCTACCGTCCAGGTAAGGCGAACATAGTAGCTGATGCCTTAAGTAGGAAAGAGTGAGTGAAACCTAGACGTGTATGAGCAATGGCTATGACCATTCAGTCCAGAGTTAAAAGTATGGTACTGGCAGCCTAGAGTGAGGCGTTCAAGGAAGAGAACACACCAGCAGAAAGATTACACAGATTAGACCAACAAATGGAAAGGAAAGAAGATGAGAGCTTGTACTTTATGGATCGCATATGGGTTCCGTTAGTGGGAGGTGTGAGAACCATAATCATGGACGAAGCTCATAAGACTAGGTACTATATGCATCTAGGAGCGGATAAGATGTACCATGATCTTTGAAATATGTATTGGTGGCCGGGTATGAAGAGGGATATCGCTACGTATGTTAGCAAATGTTTAACTTATTCGAAAGAGAAGGTTGAGCATCAAAGGCCTTTGTGTTTATTGTAACAACCAGAGATACCGAAGTGGAAATGGGATAATATCACTATGGATTTTATCACGAAGTTACCTAGGACGAAGAGTGGGCATGATACTATATGGGTAGTAGTCGACAGACTGACCAAGTAAGCTCATTTTCTGGCCACATGAGGATTACAGTATGGAGAATTTGGCAAGACTGTACATCGATAAGATCATCGCATGGCATGGAGTGCCTGTGTCGATTATTTTGGATCGAGATGGACGGTTTATATCACGTTTTTGGCAAACATTACAAAAAGCCTTAGGGACGTGATTAGATATAAGTACGGCTTATCCTCCTCAGACGGATGGACAAAGTGAGCGTATAATACAGACATTGGAGGATATGTTAAGAGCGTGTGTGATTGACTTTGGTGGCAGTTGGGATGTTCACCTACCGTTAGCTGAATTTTCTTATAAGAATAGCTACCATTCGAGTATTCGATGTGCTTCATTTGAGGCACTGTATGGAAGGAAATGTAGGTCGCCCGTTCTATGGGCTGAAATTAGACAAAGCAGGTTGATTGGACCGTAATTGGTGCAAGAGACGACTGATAAGGTAGTCTTGATAAAGGAAAAGCTCAAAGCGGCAAAATATCGTCAAAAGAGCTATGCTGATAATAGGCGCAAGCCACTAGAGTTTGAGGTTGGGGATCAAGTGTTACTAAAAGTATCGCCTTGGAAAGGCGTGATACGTTTTAGAAAGAAAGGTAAGTTGGCACCGAGGTATGTAGGACCATTTGAAATTCTCAAAAGGATCGGGCCCGTAGCTTATCGATTAAGATTGCCCGAGGAATGAGTTAATTGCAAAAGTGGTCCTTTTAGTTTGGCCAAAATGCATATTTGGTCCGTAGACTTTTGAAATTGCAAAAAACTTCCGTATTTTTGTGGTTTGGTTCCACTTTTGGTCCGTCTTCCCTAACGTCGTTAGTCTGTCCATCTTGGGCCCACACACGTGCAACACATGCGAGGGCTTTTTGTTTATTCCATTCTTTTCTTTATTTAATAGCCCTTTTTACCAACACGATTAAAAAACCCATTTATTAATTAACCCGATCCAACCCCCAACTAATTTACCTCGATCCTATCTACCCCCACTTCATAAGTCAACTCCACCCAAACGCATTCACTAAAAAATTAAACCCTAATCTTAGTCCTCATTGTTTAATCATCAGTTCATTATTGATCCATCTACATTGTCTGTGGCATAGTTTTTCAATGATGGAAGACGATTATCTGCCTTTGTATATAATTGATCCTTCTAATTTACATCTGAAAGAGTATTTTAGAAAAGAAGGCATTCATTTTGATCTAGTTTAAGTTTATGGTAAGATTTTTGCTTTTTTATTGCCATATGTTAGTGTGGGTATACTACATTGTTAACTAATTGATTTTTTTTATTGTACAGGTGGGAAAAGTAACTTGTTCTCTATAAAGTTGAATCATGATGGAAAGTTCACACCTTCACCAAAAAGGATGTATGTTCGAGGAAAAGTGAATTACGTAGACAACATTGATGTGGACCTCTTCAATGTTGATGAACTGCATATGTTTCTTCAAGATTTGGGGTATGATCCTAATCAACTTATGTTTTATCATTACAATTTGCCTAACAAAAGTTTAGATTATGGTTTGAGGCCTTTAAGTTGTGATGTTGATGTAGTTAGTTTGATAAACTTAGTGGCAAACTGTAAGGTAGTAGAGGTTTTTGTTGAATATTGGTTGACCAGTGTTGATCATCAGTATTTATCACCTTTTAAGTCTACTGTTGAGATAGAGGAATTAGATGATGATGTATTGTTGAATGCACATGTGATTGAGAGTAGCAAAAGGTTAGCATTCAGATTGGATAATGAAAGCTGATGTTGGAGAGTCCCTAGTATGGGTAAGAATGACAAGTGAATGTGGTTGGGTAGTAGCAAAAGTTTAGCTTATGTTGGATAAATGAAGCTGGTGTTGGAGAGTCTAGTGTGGGTAAGAATGACAATGTGAATGTAGATGGGAATGTGCATGAAGAACAGACAGTCAATGTGAATGATTATACAATAGATGACAGGTTTGAGTTAGATATAGATGAGAATTTGAATTTGGATGATTATACAGTATATGTAGATGAGAACATGAATGAGAATGTGAATGTAGATGAGAATGCAGATGATGAGAATGTGAATGCAGATGATGAGTATGAGCAGGATGATGTAGAGGATGATGAGGTTATAGGTAATGATAGGGAAGATTTCATTATGGATGAGGAGCATGTGACTGATGAGGTAGAAGTAAACATGGAAGGTTTTACTTTTAGTGTTCAAGAACAATGTGCTAAACAAACTGTAACACCTAATGTAGATTTGACAGATGAAGCTTTAGAGGTGTTGGATTTTGATTCATTTGATATTGATGTAGGAGATGATATTGTAAGTATTACAAGGAGGAGTCTTAGGAAATTAAGAAAAACTGGTGGTCAATCATGTGGTATAGTGAATACCTTATTTATGGGACAAGAATTTGCTAAGAAGGAATTAGCAAAAGCCAGAATTAAGGCTTATGCAGTTAAAACAAGAAGAAAGATTAGAATTGTAAAAAATGACAGTGAAAGACTCCAAGCTAAATGTAAAGGTAATGTAGTTGAGTCAGGGAATAATGTATCACACGGGAATCTTTCACATGCATGTGGGGAAGTGGGTAAAGAGACTGGAAATAGTGTATCACAAGGGAATAATAAATTGAAGGGTAAAAGTGTCAATTTGGTGGATGAAGACAAAAGAGAGTGCCCTTGGAAGGTGTATATTTCAGCTTGGGATAATTTAAAGTGGGTGGTGATGACATTAAAGAATGGTCATTTATGTCAACAAAGTAGAGAGATGAGAGCCTGCACATCTACTTTTCTATCACAACATGTTGTAGATCTGCTTCACACTAACCCTCAATTCTTATTAAAGCTAGTTACTAGAAACCTATGCAAAAATAGTTTCAAGTGGGTGTGTCCAAGACCAAAGATTTTAGAGCAAAAGTTAAGGCAGAGGTTCATCTTAAGAGTGAACAAGAACATCAATATGCTCTACTCTGGGATTACTGTCATGCTTTAAAGAAGGCTAACCCAAACACAACAGTTAAGATAGATGTTTATAGGGCTCACAATCCTTATGAAAATGCTATAAGGAAGGTTTAAAAGAATCTATGTGTGTTTGGGTGCTTTGAAAGATGGGTTTAGGGCTTCTGGGAGACAGTTGCTAGGATTGGATGGGGCTTTTATGAAAGGGAATTATCCAGGTCAATTGTTAACAGCTGTGAGTGTAGATGCTAATAATGGAATCTATCCTGTAACTATGGTATTGTTGAAATCTGGAATCAAGAATTCATTGTCATTGTTTCTTTCATGTATTTTTGGACGTTGATTTTTGTCCCGAAAGCTAAATTTAAACTTCACCTTCATTACAGATAGACAAAAGGTTACATACTTGTAGTTATTTTGTTGCTTTACTAAACATTTTATTTACTAATTGTTTCTCTATTGATTTGTAGGGTCTGTTACCAGCTTTGAAAGATCTCTTTCCTGCTGATAAACACAGATATTGTGTTAGACATATTCATGATAACATGAATTTGATCTATAAAGGTGGTCTTTACAAAGGAACTGTTGTGGATAGTGGCCTCTGCATCATCTGTATGTACAACTTTGAAAGAGCAATGAAGAATTCTAGGGGTACAATAGTTGGCACATGAATGTGTGTTGAGGATATCCTCCTATAGCATTGGAGAGGATCATATTTTTTAGGGAAATTTGTTTTATTAACAAAAATGCTTATTAGTATCTAAGTAATTTGCCTAAATGTTTTGTTACTACTTATAACAGGAAGGGCAAACTGTGACCTATCAATCAACAATATCTGTAAGGTTTTTAATAGACGATTTTCGCTTGAAAGCTAGAGGATAGTCCTGTATAAACTGCACCTAGTGTTCGTTAGGAAGTATATATGAAAAGGATGTGATAGTTTCATGATGATTGGGTTTGGGTGTCATTTATAAACTATTTTGGGGTCATTTAACCCCCTAATCTTGCAAATAAGATTTATGTGCTTAAAAGTTTATTTTTTAGGTTTTTAGCACTTGGATGGTATTTGGAGGAAATACACATGACTTTGGCTCATTTAGAGAAGCTAGGACAGACTTCGACTCTATACCAATAAACTAATGAAGAATATATTTCATCAGAGCCTAGAGACGGCGTAGCTACCATAAAGCAAAACGGCGTCTGACACATTCATGCGACGGCTACTGTTGATACTGAGATTACAGCGACGGTTCGTCAGGACGTGGTCCGAATTAAGTGGATATTAGAACCATCTACGTGGCGACCGAAGTATGGAGTAAAAGCGGACGCCGTCGCAGGCGATATCTCTATAAATATAAAACCGATTTTAGGGTTTTAAGTGTGTAACTTTGTATAACTATTGGGAGACGAACCCTAGCTTTTGTAGCAGCTTTATAAGTCGTTTTTAGGGCCTCAAAACCCTATTGTACTACCTTGGATCCATGTTTTAATTCAAGTAAGGTTATTATCATAAAACATTCAACCTTATGTCTATGTTGTTGTGTGATTGATTTATCTTCTTGATTTCATTTTAACTTAGCTGTGGCTTAAACCCTCTTTGTATTTGTTATGATTGCATGAAATTTCAGATTGTAGATCATTTTTACTGTTGCTTCGTGTTGTATGAATGTGCGAGTTAGGCTTAGAAATACAGCTTTTTCTCTGTATCGTTTTTGTTGTCCCGTTTAGGGAAACGCTGGGCGTAGAAAGGATAACCATCAGGTATACATCTATTTCATTTAATACCTTGCCCCTTATATGGTTGATCCCTCTTAAGATATTTCACAAGCATTTAATATACTCTTAGGGTCCTTGTAATAGTCTTCATACTACTTTACTTGTGTGTTGCCTTAACGGCATATTAAATAGACAGCGGGTTCATGTAATCCGTTCATGACCTAGGAAATACTTACACAGATCATCACAAGTGTGACAAGGAAACAGGATTAGGAGAATCAATCTGATAAGTAATGCATTATTATGTAAATACATTTAATTATCATAAAGTTGTCACCAGTAGATTAGAGTAGATATTAGTTAGCTTATATATTAGTTAAACAAACCAACCTCTCAAACCATAGATTTACCTGCTTTCTATAAAATATAAAAACACAAAAATAATCTTCTCTCAACCCCTAGAATTCTGTTAGACCATGATCAAGCCTTCCTAACCTATTCCTCTAGAGAACGATAACAACCCCCGAGTCTTGCCTATACTACTACTATAACGGTTAGGTACTCTGCCTAGGGAGTTGTAAAACTTCTTGTTGAAATCCTTACGACCCTCGCATCAAGTTTTTAGCGTCGCTGTCGGGGAATAGTTAGGTTTTGATCATAGTTTAACTTAGTTCTACTCGCTTGAATCCTTTCAAGTGAGATTTTAATTCCGCATATTAGCTTTCTCGTAGTCTATCTTTTCTTTGTGTTGATTGTTTCGTAATCCATTCTGGTCAACAACCATGGGAGACGAGAATCCTATCCATACTCTTGGAGACTACTCCAAACCTAGCCACGAGGGCTACAGGAATACCATCAAGCTCCCCGTAGGGAACAACGTGGTACCTCTTCGATCCGACACCATCCGGTTGGTGCAAAACGGATGTTCATTCTACGGACTTCGGTCCGAGGATCCAAACCAGCACCTCAAGGATTTCCTAAAACTTGTGGACTCACTTGACCTTGACAGTGCAAACAGGAAAAGAACGTGCATGCGTTTATTTCAATTTTCCCTTTGCGATCAAGCTAGCAATTGGCTTGAACGTATCCAGCAGGACCCATCTCCACATGGGAGGATCTTACTACTTGTTTCCTTGCTTAATTCTTTCCACCGAGAAGGGGACGTAAATAATACGCAATGATATCCTGATGTTCCATAACATTCAGGGAGAATCTCATCTCAGGAAGCATGGAATCGTTTCAAGAACTTACTTACCACAAAAAGGTACCTCCATCTTGGCTCGATCATTGGGCTCCATGTCCATATTTTTTTTTATGACCCACGTCAATTCCCGTTACAAGACGAAACCATTTGACCAATCGGCCGGTGGTAAGCTTCATGACCGAAACGCCAAAGAATCTTGGGCATTATTAGAGGACCTCACCCTCTATGACAACGAAAGTTGGAATGACCCAAGGGATTTCATAAGCCGGTCAAGGCAATCGCTTTGCCTTAAGATGTCTCGAGTACATCCGACCGACGTCTAATCGAGCTCGAAAATCAAGTCTAGCGCTTGATGGAAGCTCATCTTGCTCCAACGCAACCTACTTAAGTGAATAAAATCACTACCTCATGTGAGATATGCAGTGGTCCCCACGACACTCAGTATTGCATGAAAGATCCTGAAACACGCCTTTGTAGAATTACGCATACTCGCTTATGTTGAAGCGGGAGGTAAGTGTACACTTTTTAGCCCCGAGCAAAATAATTTGGTGACTCCTATAAGTCTGTCATGAAAAGTTTCACCCAAATACCTTTGGGAGAGACAACCCCAAAATTTTCCAAAATAATTTTTCAAAACCTCACCTAACCGGTTCTAAACTTACGATTCGAACCCAAACTGTTCCTTCAATAACCGTCTCAAAGCATTAACAATTCAATTTCCAAATCTTGAAAGATTGGTATCCAACCTTCATGGAGCATCTCAAGACGCTAGACTGGTCCCAAGTTTGAAGCCGATTTCAAACACATCAAAGTGAGATGACCAACATATTCGACTACAGTGTTGAAAGGCCTATCACTAATCGAATAGCAGGTGCACTATCTAGCAACTCGGTAAGAACCCAAATATGAGCGTAATTATCCAGTTTTTGTTGTCGTTCTTACCCAACTGAAGACTCGCAATGCTCAACCCATGTCCATGGTTCGATCAATACCGTCACAATATGTTCCAAGTAGCCAAACGAACCTCAAAATGACGAATCAGAAGAAGAAGAACGAGGAAAAGAAGGGAACCCTGAAGACACCAACACCATGGCACATAATAAAGAATAAAGAGATACACCACAATTGGAGCTGAAAGACACAACTGTTGTTAATAATTTAGGGCCTGAAAGGAAAGATGAAGGAATAAAATGGTTAGATGTTGAAGAGCCTCTAGATTTAATTGACACAAGTGAGGAATCAGTTTATGAATCACTGATTCAAGAAATGCCTAAATGCTCGCTCAATTATGACTTTAGGATTAAAAAGGGCGACCCACGAAACCTTAAGATTCCTTGCATGATTGGACATAGATTTACGGCTAACGCATACATTGATGTCGACCTACCTATGAACATCATGTCCTTAGCCTATTATAACTTATATTGAATGAAAATGATTATGAGTATATGGGAAGAAATTTCGTAGGATTAGGAAGGGATATGCACGTATTTATAGGAAATATGAGTTACGTCATGAATTTCACCGTCCTGGAAAGTATTGAGACTAATATTGATCCTAGCTTGTTAAACGTAGTATTTCGACCGCCCTTCGTTGAGATCGCCTGCCTAGCTATAAATAGGAAATATCGGTTAATGACTTTAATGGATAGGATTAAAGAGATTACCTTTAAAACATCATATAAGGACCCAGAGAGGAGCGAGTTGTCTAGCGAGGGTCATGACTTATTATCATCTAGGGTAATACTCAGTGAAGACGACTATGATAGAGGATGTAGGAAGCCATCCGACTTAGAAGACGGGTTTTTTAAAGATACCATTAAGCTCGGACCTGAATACTTAATTGGAATGGATGATAAAGGAGAAGTCACGTAAGAACGTGTGACTTCGAGTCTAGCTACAAGACTCTTAAATAAAGAAAAGCGCTTTTTGGGAGGCAATCCAATATTTACTTTTCCCGCAATTAGGAGTGTCATGTGTTTTAATTCTTTATTGTTTGTTTTATTATGTTTGAATTATTTTGTAATCATGCTTTGTTTGTTTGTAACTTTGTTTTATTTGCAATCAAAGGTATTTTACATAAAATAATGTAGGGGAAATTATTTGGTTTTTAAGAACCACATTCAAACAGTTAAAATATAGTATTTACATTTTTCGCGTTCAGTTTCGAGTATTATGATTGTTATGATTAATTCCAGGGGTTTTCATGCGCGCTTTCTTCAAGATTTGATTATTAAATTCGTGCTAGGGATTTTTCTCATTAAAAATGAGATGTAAATTTTCAACAAACGTCTGGAGATGGCTGTCACGCTTCTATCCCCTCTTGACGGCGTGTGTCTCCTAGCTTATGTAATATTCGAATTTTTTCAAGCTATTTCTGAAAAATAAAATGTTGGCTATATTAAAAATTTTGTTATTTCCTTTTGTAAACTTAGAAAACTATATATATACCCATTACTTCTCATCTTATTCTTTACTGCTTTCATAGTGTCGATACCCTAAATCTCTCATTTCGTATTTTTAATCTATCATGCGATTTTATGCTTGGTATAGTTGTCTTTGTCTTTGATTACAGGTTATATTTGATGAGAAGAAGCTTGGAAGTTCTTAGGAAGTTTCATTAGACGACTCTTGGAGGACGATTTAACCAGTTATCACATGTTTCTTCTCTATTATTGAGCAAAACAGGGGAGTACTAGTTTCTTTTACTTGTTTTCTTTTCCCTTCATTGTTTTTTACAGGTACTTATATAGATAATTGGGGCTATGTTCAACTTGAGTGTAGAGGGATATAAGCCTTAAATAAGCTTTTTCTTTTATTTGTCATTTCTTTTGTCCTTTAAAAGGGGGGGTAAGTATATGAAACATAGCATAAAAAGGTAATTTTGACCAAAATTTAATTTTTTTACAACACATACCAACGAAAACCGAGTATTGATAGTGTCTCATGGATAGGAATTTATATGACTAGCATAAAAACCCTCAAAAATTCCACCATAAAATGTGAGGTTCGCCTTTAAGATCTTTAGGAATTCTGGTAATCCATTATTGATACCCAAGGATAGTTTATTCCTTTAGCTTTCTTGTGTTTAGGGATTGTGAGCAATCATGTGTGTATTATTCTGTCGTTTACGGATGTGTATATGTGGTTTGTCGCCTTTTCTGGAGCATTGATATCAGGTAAGTTTATTATTATGAGTATCCGTAGTATATTAATTCCTAAAACTTGTTTTGTGATGCATCCGAGACCGGCCATAGTGAGTTTTACGTAATTTTCTAGATTAAGGGCAACTAGGATTAACTCTTGTTTTAAACATGTAATTGATATGATGGTCTCATCGTTAGTAACTATCCCACACCGTTGTCATGTATTCATTTTTAGTGCAGGATACCCATAGTACAACCCTCTGAGCCTATCCTTTTCAGGTTTCTTCTATTTATGTATTACGGAACGACTGAAAGGGGATTTCTAGGAATTCCTGAATAGACTATTCCGGAAGTATGTAGTAGTTGAATTTTGTCACCCTTAAACCAATCGTTACACCTAAATCGCCTTAGCCTACCTTGTATGTACTTATTTTTA
Organism: Tanacetum coccineum; assembly: GCA_026074375.1. Taxonomy (NCBI): domain Eukaryota; kingdom Viridiplantae; phylum Streptophyta; class Magnoliopsida; order Asterales; family Asteraceae; genus Tanacetum; species Tanacetum coccineum. The sequence goes on from BQNB010072552.1 coordinate 13,186, forward strand.
GTTCATTATTGTTTTAACCCAAGTTAATTATTGAGTACACGGTTGCTAAGTCCTTATCCTTGTAAATACAATTTTGGGACGATTGAGATTCATGGTAGTATTTATTTTGCGGAAGAATGGGAAAGAAAAATTAAATCAATACCCCCCATATGTTTGTCAAATGATCTCCATGTTATTTTGATTCGCCTTAATTCGGGTCATTAGTTAGTTTATAAATATCGAGTATGTAAAAGTTCAAGTGTAGGGGTGTATCTATAAACCCCCATGATGTATTATATGTTTAAGTAATGGCAGGGCAAATTAGTGTACAAAAAAAATTTGTTATAAAATTATATGGGCTGCCATTTGTTTATGTTTATGTTTATCATAGAGTCAAGAAAAGAAAAAGAAAGAGATTGATGTAGTGTTTTGTAGAGTTTGTATATCTTCGTCTTGAGTTATTGGCTTCAGCAACCAACCTTGGTGTATTCTAATAAGTAATTAGCTAACCTTCCACTCCAAATTCATCCAAGCACCAAACTGTATCCCATCCGTTTCCAGTTTTCCGTATATGTTATCTTACCCTACTCCAACAACCCTGAACAGCCTCTTCAGATAGTAATGAATAATACTTGTGCCTAGGCGGTGGAGGTATGATCTTTTACCAAGCCTATGGTAATTTATATTCTATGACAAGTAATGAGTGTTGATTTTTCGTTTCCCCATTATGTTATAATTAATTAAACACCCAAGAGAAAGAGAGAATCCCAACACTTATGTGATGTGCTAGTATATACTTTTCGTGCTTTTAATTACGAGGTCTAGAAGATTGTATTGTAAAGTACTTTTAAAGAGTAGGTTAAATGACCCTAATATTGCTATTGTCTAGGTAGAAAAGCCTATTTTTTTAGGATACGTAAATCCCAGGGTCAGGGGTATTATTTTTATTGAGGTTCTGTCTTTTTTATACACTTATTTCCGGGGTCTTTAACCCCTTAAATCTGCAAACATGCCAGATTATGGTGCTTAATCGTTTGTTTTAGATTTTTATCACTTTGGATTGGCATTTGGAGAAAATACAGTGACTTGGGCTCCATTTGGAGAAGAAAACGGACCGATACGAATCTCTACACCATGTAGAACCATGAAGAATTATTCACTTAGAGCCTAGAGACGGCATCGCAACCATAAAGCAATGACGTCATGACTTTCATGGTGACGGCGTCAGAGATTCAGCGACGGCGTTAGGACGTGGTCGACTTAAAGTGGATCTAGAACCATTTACGTGGCGTCGACGTCAGTAGTACAAAACGACGCCGTCGCAGCGATATCTCTATAAATATAAAACTGATTTTAGGATTTTAAGTGTGTAACTTTGTATAACTATTGAGAGACGAACCCTAGCTTTTATAGCAGCTTTATAGGTCGTTTTTAGGGCCTCAAAACCGTATTGTACTACCTTGGATCCATGGTTTTAATTCGTGTATAAGTTATTATAATTAATCATTCAATATTGTCTATGTGTTGTGTGATTGATTTATTTCTTGCTTTATTATAAATGCGTGAGGCTAAAAACCTCCTTTGTATTAATTGCTTTATGATTGCATGAATAATTAGTTTGTAGATCCTGTATTACTTGTTGCTTCTTTATTGTTTAATGAATGTGGGCGTTAGGCTTTAGAAAACCAGCTTTTGTTTGTATCGTTGTAGACACGTCTAGGGAAACGTGAGTGCGTAGAAAGGATACCATCGGGTAACAGTCTTCATACTACCTTACCCCCTTATATGGTTGATCCCTCTTTAGATATTTCACAAGCATTTAATATATCTTTGGGCATTGTAATATCTTATTATACCTTACTTTGTGCGTTGCCCTCTAAAGAATACTAAATAGATGACGGGTTCGTGTAATCCGTTCATGACCTAGAAAATACTTACACAGATCATCACAAGTGTCACAAGGCAACAGGATTAGGAAAATCTGATAAGTAATGCATGATTAAGTAAATACATTTAGGGTGTGCTTGGTTGGAGGTATTAAAGGGTAAAGAATGGTAATGATAATGATTAGTAATGTTTGATTTGCTATAATGCAATAAGCCATTTCCCACTATTGGGTAATCCACCATTCCTCTCTAATTTGAGAGTAATGAACCAAGTAATGCTTCCTTTGATTTGTGTCTTTGTTTTTTTTTTCATTCTTTTTCCCCACGTCTGTATCACGTTAGATACTTCAATTTTTTCTATCCATTTAATTCATTTTTGGGTGTTTTCAAATTGATCATTTTTGGTGTTGCGTCGTTACAACATACGCAAATCTCTGTCATTCTTATAGGTTTAATATTATTTGTATGATAGTTGACTAAATATCAAACATGAAATTTAATAACTGGCGATGCTTTCCAACATTTAAAACAAACAAGTGATCAACATCTTGGTCAAGGTGGTTAATCAAAAATAGTTTAATTGCAAAAACTGGTTAGTTTTGGCCATCATAACAAGCATATTATTTTTATTTTTTCCAATTATTATTTGAATACTATTATATTCCTTAGGTATTTTACCATTATCTTTCCCATTACCATTACTCTATTTGAACCAAGCACACCCTTAATTTTCATAAAGTTATCACCAAGGGGTACAATAGACTGGCACATGAGTGGTTGAGGAAAATCCCTCCTAAGTATTGGAGCAGATCACAATTTTCAGGTATTTGTTTATAACCAATAACTGCTTATTAGTATCTAAGTAATTTTCCTAAATGTTTTGTTACTACTTATAACAGGAAGGGCAACCTGTGACCTATTGGTCAACAATATCTATGAGGTTTTTAATAGACAATTGCTTGAAGCTAAGGATAGTCCTGTTATAATTGCACTAGAGTATGTTAGGGAGTATCTTATGAAAAGGATAATGATAGTTCATAAGGTTATTGAAAAAAGTCAAGGCCCATTAACACCAATTGTGACCAATATTTTTAAAGCAATAAAAGAAAAGGCATCACAGTGTGTTGTGTGGAATGGTGCTGAACTATTTCAGGTTAATAAGGGTAGACAAAATCAGGTTGTAGTCAATCTAGCTAATAGGAGCTGCACTTGTAGGAAATGAGAAGTGTCTGGTATTCTATGTAAACATGCAGTAGCTTGCATCTTTAACATGAATGATAATGGAATGCAAGTAAGGTTGCTAGAGGATTGGGTGTAGGTGATTTGATAATTAAATAACATATTATTAATAATTAAACGCAGCGGATAATCACCAATCAACGGATCCATAGAGTCATATGATCCATCAAAGTTAAAACAAGAAACGTAATACCTTTGTAGCGTGATCGGTAGAATCAAATGATGACCTTCACCTTAACACAAAACAACCAATGAAACCAAGTGATCAATAGAGATCACCTCTATGATGTATCCACACTACACTTCCTTGTATACCAATTAGATGCTAGTCTTAACCCCATAACCTTGGAATTCACCTTGAATAAACTAGATACAAAGTGATTGAAAAACAATAACACAAAAACCTTAGAGAGAGTATGTTTGTGTCGTGTTTTTATAAGGGAGAGAAGGGGAGAGACTTTTGGTAAGTTGTTATCAAATTAATTAAAAGATCAATTAGGAGATCATCACATTAAATTTGATTAGACAAACAAACTTATCCCCTCCCTTAAGACCATAAATGGCCGACCTCTATAGGGCTCATATGGGCCTCCTCTTTTGTTTTCCAAGTCCAATTAACTAAGTATAATACTTAGTTATTAGAAGCCTGATAGTTATCTCGTGTTACGTAGGTTATTAATATATCGTAAATACAATAAACACAATATATAAAATGGTACCTCAGTGTATATGTGTGTGACCCCATAGGCTCATATGTGTCTAGCCATATAATTATTTATTATGACACAAGCATACCCCAACATTGGGTTCATCAGTCAATGAGGTTACAAACTTGGAAGACTGTCTACTCTTTTAAGATAAACCCAGTACCTCGTAGGGAGTTTTGAGAAAAGTCTCAAGTGCCTTCAAGATTGATTCCACCTTATATCTCACCTCAGGTTAGTAGATCAGGTAAAAAGAGGAAGAAAAAGTGCAAATGAGGTGACTAAAATGGTTAAAGATGGTAAGCTCATTAGAAAAGGTGGCATTGTCACTTGTTGCAAATGTGGTCAAAAGGGGCACAACAAAAGAAGCTGTAAAGGAACAAGTGTTGCTGGTAGTGGGTCTGCAAGTGCATCTGCAAGTCAACCTGCAAGGGCATCTGCAAGTGCATCTGCAAGTCAACCTGAAAGGGCCAAGCAACCACAAATGCAACCCTAAAGAGCTGCAAGTTAACCTGCAAGTGCCTCTGCATGTACACCCAAACCAACCAGGCAAACCAAAACAAAGAATGTTGCTGAAAGTGGATCACATGGTGCAAAGAAGACCCCAACAAGGCAGAGCCAAAGACAAAATGCTGCAAAGAAGACCCCAACAACAAAGTAGATTACTTTGTTTATGTATTCCTATTTTGTTTAAGACAATGTTTATGTATTAGTACTGTTAGTAGAATATTGGCACTTTGTTGTACAATTTTCCAGGTTTACAAGTTGAAAAACTTGTTTAAGGTATGACAATGTTAGCCTTTTTTAAACCTATGCTATTTTTTACTTTACAGGATTACTTGTTTAACAATGTTATCCTGCACAAAGCCTTTCTAATAATTACCAATAACACTGAGCATAAAATGTACTAAACACTTAACATAAACATTCATTATCATTGAAACTAAACCAAAATACATTCTTGAACACTTTTACATATACCAAAATCTTTGACTATAGTCAATTAAGTGTTCAAGTTATTCAACATTACGTTACAGTTTACAACAAGAAACAAATCATAAAGAAAACCCAACTTATAATTAACATCATCCTCAATCTTTGTCTTCCAACTGCCATTGTAACCAATGATGCTTCAAGTTGAATTATTGCTATTGTTTGTTAGTTTCTAACCCTAAGTAACCCAGGAATGATATTCCTTGCACGAGCACAAATTGGTGGGTCATACCAATCAAAAAAGTCACAAGATGTTCCACCCAGTCGAGGATAAGTATGAAACCGACGTCCTGGGTGGTTATCCGTCCATGCAGTACAAATTATTGTTTGTTGACCACAGAAACACAATGCCATCTCCTTGATTTTTGTTTTCCCCCTTTTCAATTTGTAGGGTTCTTAGGTGTGTGTTAATTTGGGATGGTGTATGTTAAAGTGATTTTGGATGGTGGGTGGATGGGTTATAAAAGGGTGTTGACTAAGGGTGTTTGTTTGACTTGGGTTATTAATTAAAGGAAATAATGGAATGGACGAAAAAGCCCTCGCATTTGTTGCACGTGTGTGGGCCCAAGATGGACAGACTAACGACGTTAGGGTAGACGGACCAAAAGTGGAACCAAACCTCGAAAATACAGACGTTTTTTGCAATTTCGAAAGTCGACGGACCAAATCTGCAATTTGGCCAAACTAAAAGGACCATTTTTGCAATTTACTCTATTTCATATGTTAGGCTTTGATATAATAAGTGGATTAATTGATGGCCAAAGAAGTGTAATGCAAGAAGCTGGATATCGTCTGCGTAAAAGAAATATAGGGCACAACAAGGGAGAAAGGGAAGAAGAAAATAAAAGTGCGTCATTCATAGTTGTTTGTTAATTTATTTATGATAGGTAGATAATATCTTTATACAGACAAATCCAAACTCCTATTATTTAGAATGAATGTGGATTTTAATGGTGTTTTAACGGTAATGATTCATTTATTCATTATCCATGGTTGGCTGATACTTCATTAGTATTACATTTCTGTTACGTAAAGGAAATAGTTGTTATAGTTCGTGTATTCATTATGTGTTACATTCATTCTACCATTAGATTTTTCTACGGGTGGGGAATGGTTCTAATGGTAAAAGCCATTAAGTGTTACCGTTATAATTGTTTTGTGTAACGGGTCGATATGGGCGATTTTGTGTAACGGGTTGATATGGGTAATTTTATGTAACGGGTTGATATGGGTGATTTTGTGTAAGTAGTCGGGTGATTTTGTAAAACAGGTCGATATGGGTGATTTTGTTACATGCTGAAATGGCCGGGTAACCCCAAATTCTTTTTGCTTTAAGGTCTTAGAACTATATTATTAGGGTTATACTTATAATTAAGAAGTACTTAAAAAGTTATAAGATGCTTACAATATGCGCTTATGGACATAGTGACAAAATCACTCATCATGCTAAATTTTTAATTTATATGAATGTACATATATTCTCCTAAATAATGTTATCTTCTATCATCATATTATGAACATGATTACTTAATTTCCTTTATTTCATTGGACCGTAATAAACAAATGACGGAGAGGTTTCGATAGATTTACCCAACAAAATTCTTATAGATGCGGCTGATGACTCGGTAACGTCTATTATCGATTTTACTTATCCAAACATTTTGGATAACATAAATGATCAATCATACTTTCAAGAAAAGGTCATTCTTGCTCCAACGAATGATGTTGTGGACACTATAAACGAACATTTGTTGGAGAAATTTCCAAATGGCTTACTTAAGTTGCGACAACATAGATAAAACTGAAAATGACGCCGCCATAGATCAATCCATCTTCTCACCAGAATTTATCAATTGATTGAAGTTCTCAGGTGTTTCAAACTACAGCCTTGCGTTAAAAGTAGGAGTCCTGATAATGTTATTGAGAAATATTGATCAAGCAATTGATTGAAGTTCTCATGTGTTTCAAATCACAGATTTGCGTTAAAAGTAGGACGTTTATTTATTTAATTGTTACAAACTCAAATATCTAATAATTCACGTATTATCTGATTATCTTACGTTCGGTGTTTTTATTACTTTATTTATGCATATAATTTTTTACAAAATAAATTCTTTAAAATACACTCGGGGTTACATAGGTATAGTTAAAAGAAGTAAGCTGACTTATACTAATCTATATTAGTCCTTGCAACTCTACTAACTGTGAATCTGTGGTAGAGTGTTTTCGTTTAGAGCAAATGACAATTAGTCAATCATTGGATTCAAGATGTCTAAAAAAAAAAAAAAAACACTACTATAATATATATTACTACTAGTGTTTTAAAATCGGAGCTGAGGTGGTTGAACCAGGACATAAATTAAGGAAAAAAAATAATATGTTGAATCCGAGAGGTGAACAGGATGGATTGATTAAAAAAGAAACCGAAATGAAATGAAGTTAGGAGGAGGAGGAGGAGGAGAAAGAAAACAACAGCAAAAGTTGTATGTATAACAAGTAGAGGTTTAGTGAGCAACAAGGGTAGAGGTCTCTCTTACTAGTACCATACAATACATCCTTAAACCTCTCCCTCCCCTTATCCCCTCCATCCTTCTTCTATCCATCCATCCATCACCATGTCATCTTCTTCACTTATAAGCAGCATATCCACCACCACCACCACCTTCCCCAAAACCCCATCACAACAACATCATCCACAGCCCTTATCTTCTTTTCCTTTCATTTCCTTATCC
>BQNB010072552.1:21857-32401 GCA_026074375.1 Tanacetum coccineum
TTATTTTATTTCCAAAACTTAACACACACTCACAAACCAAATAAAAAACAATAAAACTTTATAACTCACCATTTGTCTACAAACTCAGCGTGAGTTGTTTTGGGTGTAGTGGCAAGTCACGAGTGAGTGTTGAACTCACTTGGTGAGTTTGTCTCCACTTCATGCAGCCTTAATGTAAATTTTAATAAACACGTTATGAATGACTAATTACGAATTAAACAAAACCCAAACACCATTTTAGTAAGTCGTGAAAAAATCAGGGTTCTAAAAGGCGCGTCATGTCGCCGCCAAGGCCTCTCAAAGGCATGAGGCGTGACCTTCATGTTACGCAATAGACTAAGGCGTAGGCTTAAGGCGTGACGTGAGATAAGGAATGAAAAAACGTGATAAGGCGTGATGCGTGAAGGCTTTTTTGAATTTAATTTCGATAAAAATCTTTTTTTTAAATGAAAAAGATTACATGCAAAGATAGTTTCTTAACTTTATTCCTCATGTATGACACTTTTTGTAAACTCAATATATTTGAAATATGACATAAATATATAAATTTATAAATATTTTCATATTTTGTACCGCTTTAAGTCACGCCTTAAAAAACGCTATGACTCGTCATGGCTTCTAAGACGTAAAACTTGGCCATGTCGCCACGCTACGCCTCACACTATTTAATATTTATAAACTTAGAAAAAACAAACATGTAGAAATTGTAGCCACCTGTATCTCGTTTGTTAAAATAAAATAAATAAATAAAAGGGTAAAATTCATAAATGCTTAATGTACTTTTAAAAAAGACTCATTCTACATACTATACTTTTTTTATTGTTATTATTCTTATCCAACTCTAGTTTTTTTTTCATTACACATACTTTATATAAAAATTGATAAAAACGTGTATAAAAACGAATATAAAATCATAAGATAAAATCCATAAATGTATTTTTCAAAAAGACTCATTCTACGTACTAAAATTTATATAAAGTATGTGTAATGAAAAAAAACTAAAGTTGGATAAGAATAATAACAATAAAAAAAGTATAGTATGTAGAATGAGTCTTTTTTGAAAGTACATTAAGCATTTATGGATTTTACCCTAAATAAAACTAGATCCAATAAAAACCAACCAGTGTGTTTGGACTTTGGAGTCAAACTAGTTAAAATCAACTATCTGAAACCTACATAGAAGGAACAACACTGACAAAGTTAAAAAGAATAAAAATGGGGGTTTCATCTTCTTTCATTGGAATCGCAGTTACAGTCGCTCTGATTTCACTCCTCTTCACCGTATTTTATCCACTCAGTAACCCTCCTGCATCACCGCCAATTCCCGTATGCAATACTTATCTATAATTAATAGTGTAGATCAAGTAACTTGTAGTTGCATATACTAATATTTAGCAATTGTGTTCTTAATTAGATTATGTAAAATTGAATAATCCAATAATGGCCCTTATATAATTTGATAACTAGGATTAGCTTCTGGCTTAATGTAATATGAAACACCCCCCTAAGCCGAAAGCAATTGACTTATGGACTACTTGGAGGATCTTCTGGTTCACTTGAAGCTTATAAGGGGCTCAAATGTCTTACCTCATACCGATGTGGGGCGGGTTGTTACACGTTACCTTTTTCAAAGGATGTGCTATATATATATACAGAATATGTTATTTTGTGCAAGTAAACTTAGTTTGCGTTGTTTCTCTGTCAAACCGTAGTTTTTAGCCATAGTGTTTTATAAGTAAAGATTTCAAGGGATCGAAATCCTGTGCATTGACTACTATATATCTGCATTTGCTAACTGCAATAATTTGTGGCAGAGATTGTTCACAGTAGAAGATCTAGCGATATACAATGGGACTGATAATGGCTTGCCCATCTTGTTAGGAATTCTTGGGTAGGTACTCACTTTTTCTGTTGTATGAATATTCTTCTTTTGAACTATCGTTACTAGTTTTTAGTAACAAACTCGATTGTGTTTAGGTTTGGGAATTGGGATGTCATGATAATAACTCTCTGATATGAATTGTTTTGTTCATAAGAAAATCTTGATAGTTCCATTTAACTAATTTCCTGATATCCATTTCTAGCATTGTTTGAAAGTTCTTGGTTTAAATCTATATCTATACTATTATATAAAACATTTATAATGTGGGACCCATTAAAAATTAAGATAAGGAGGTGCAATCTTGACCATCCATCTCATTTTAAGAAACCACATCATAAAGTGACATGTGTCACCTTTTGATTAAAAATTCACCTCTATTTTCAAATTGAAATATCTTTTTATCAATTTAATTTTATTATGATCTAATTTCACCATATTTTTTAAAATTTTATGCTCTTTCATTCAACATCCATTTTGATATATTTTTATAATTTTTTGTTTTTTACATTTTTAGCGGGTTTATTTTATGTTGATTTGTATTTTTTACAACTTTAACCTTAATTAAATATGAACTTGATACGTTAAAACTATATATTTTCGGAGAGAGTGTTGTCTTTTTACATGCGAGAATGATGATGTTAATATGATATTGCGGGAAAGCTACGGGAAACTCAAACGAACACATACAACGAACACATACATTCAAAGTGTTGTGAAATGAAATTACTAAGCGGGTAGGAAATTGCGTAAAGAGTTGAGTTAGTAAAAAATTTATTGCCGCCGCTATGCGCGGGTAACCGACTAGTGTTTTAAAATCGGAGCTGAGGTGGTTGAACCAGGACATAAATTAAGGAAAAAAAATAATATGTTGAATCCGAGAGGTGAACAGGATGGATTGATTAAAAAAGAAACCGAAATGAAATGAAGTTAGGAGGAGGAGGAGAAAGAAAACAAAAGCAAAGTTGTATGTATAACAAGTAGAGGTTTAGTGAGCAACAAGGGTAGAGGTCTCTCTTACTAGTACCATACAATCCATCCTTAAACCTCTCCCTCCCCTTATCCCCTCCATCCTTCTATCCATCCATCCATCACCATGTCATCTTCTTCACTTATAAGCAGCATATCCACCACCACCTTCCCCAAAACCCCATCACAACAACATCATCCACAGCCCTTATCTTCTTTTCCTTTCATTTCCTTATCCAAACTCCGCTCCAACTTTTCTTTTGTTGCCTCGGCTGTTGCTGCCCGGAATTCACTTCTAAGTGAAGAAGCCTTCAAGGGTCTTGGTGTTTTTGATGAACCTTCTTCTTCTTCTTCTTTAGAAGATGATGAAGAGTATGTTGATGATGATGATAGTGAAGGTGACGTCAGCAGTGAAGATGATGGCGATGAGCTTGGTGTTGCTAAATTGGGTTTGCCTCAAAGATTAGTTGATACTCTTGTCAAAAGAGGGATTACTAAGCTTTTCCCTATTCAAGTAATTTTATCATCTTTTACCATGCTTTCCCACTTTTTTTTATTTTATTTTGCAATGTTCAATTTTAATTTAAGTTAAACTTAATTAAGTTCTAAGGGTTTTGCCTTATCCTATTATTTTGTCATTACTAAAATTTATATTATTTGCTGCAAGTAAACCAACTTTACTTAATGTTTACCATTTTAGTATAGGAAACATGTTAAAATGGTTTAACCTTATCTTATAATTTTGTCATTACTAAGATTATATTTTTTGCTTGCAAATAAACCAACATGCTTAGCTTTAGTGTACACTTGTTTGTTGTGGTGGGAATAACACTTTTGGTTATATATGCAAAAAGATAATTAGTGTTTCTAAGCGTCTTTAATTTTTATGTTGAAGACAAGTATTTCACTATCATTGAGATGCATTAAGAATATGATTGAAAAGTGGTTTTCTGTTAAAAATCTGTCTAATTGTTGGAATTATAGATGACATTATTAGAAAATATACAAAGATAATAATTTGCAAGTGATAATGTTAACTTTAATATAAAACAAATTGTCATATTTCAAGTTAATATACTGAAACAGTTTACACCGTTTTCTTGTTTGTTCGTGGTGTAGACATTTAACACCATGAAAAGAACATAAGTACATTCGAATGCTATCTACTGCAACACATTTGTTTATGTGATTTAATGGTTCACTATCGCATAATCATTTCCAAAAGGCACATCCTAACAGCCCCTTGATCACTTTATTGTATGCTTTCAAGTTTGCTAGGGAAAATAGGACATTTGCTGGCTAAGCAACTTTTGAGGAATGAACTGGCTTAGTCTACTCTACAATTGAACATGCAAACATAAAGATGGTTTACTAATTCATATATTTGGAGTATTGCTTAGTAACCTTTAAGAGGTTTTTCAAATGAACTTAGCATGGTAATGCGGGATGAATATTGGTTAGATTCTGTAAGAACAAAGATTAATGAATCAAAATTCCTTTATAATTTTGTTTTAATATCCGCACTAGGTAGAAGGATAAGCACAATGAATATTTAGCATACGTATGTCTAATTAAGAAAAATTAATCTGTAAATTGTATAATAACGTGATATCAATGTTAATTTTTCTTTGATATTGTAGAGAGCTGTATTGGTCCCTGCACTAGAAGGCCGGGATATTATTGGTCGTGCTAAAACCGGAACAGGGAAGACATTAGCCTTTGCAATTCCTATTATAAAAAAACTCACCGAAGAGGATGAGGAAAACAGAAATAGGTACCTACCTATGCTACAAAATCTGGCAATTTGTGTTTTAACAATAATATTGATATTGTATCGGATCTAACAAACGGGTGTTTATTTAAAGGCTTGCTGGACGTCTTCCAAGAGTTGTAGTCCTTGCAAGCGCCCGGGGGGGGGGGGGTTTATACAATGGGGGGGGGGGGGTACAAAAAATAAATGGGGGGGGGAAAAAAATTAAAGAGGGATCTACAATTGAACATGCAAACATAAAGATGGTTTACTAATTCATATATTTGGAGTATTGCTTAGTAACCTTTAAGAGGTTTTTCAAATGAACTTAGCATGGTAATGCGGGATGAATATTGGTTAGATTCTGTAATAACAAAGATTAATGAATCAAAATTCCTTTATAATTTTGTATTAATATCCGCACTAGGTAGAAGGCTAAGCACAATGAATATTTAGCATACGTATGTCTAATTAAGAAAAATTAATCTGTAAATTGTATAATAACGTGATATCAATGTTAATTTTTCTTTGATATTGTAGAGAGCTGTATTGGTCCCTGCACTAGAAGGCCGGGATATTATTGGTCGTGCTAAAACCGGAACAGGGAAGACATTAGCCTTTGCAATTCCTATTATAAAAAAACTCACCGAAGAGGATGAGGAAAACAGAAATAGGTACCTACCTATGCTACAAAATCTGGCAATTTGTGTTTTAACAATAATATTGATATTGTATCGGATCTAACAAACGGGTGTTTATTTAAAGGCTTGCTGGACGTCTTCCAAGAGTTGTAGTCCTTGCACCAACAAGGGAACTGGCAAAGCAAGTAGAAAATGAAATTAAAGAGTCTGCCCCTTATTTGCGCACTGTTTGTGTGTATGGTGGCGTGTCTTATACTTTACAGAAAAATCAATTGACTCGTGGAGTTGATATAGTGGTTGGTACTCCGGGAAGACTTATTGACCTGGTCAACAGTAATGTTCTAAAATTAGGGGAGGTTCAGTTCTTGGTTCTTGATGAAGCTGATCAAATGCTTGCTGTTGGTTTTGAGGAAGATGTGGAAACTATCTTACAAAAACTTCCACCACAGAGGCAAAGCATGCTTTTCTCAGCAACTATGCCAGGCTGGGTTCAAAAGCTCTCCAGGAAGTATCTTAACAAGCCGTTGACTATTGATTTGGTGAGCTTTTGTTTCCTGTTATGTTTTTCGTGATTTTGAGCTATGTTATATGCGGTGTTTGAATTTGGGCTTTAAAACTGATTATCTGATTAGTCATATATATATATATATATAGGGGACCATTCAATGCAGAACCACTTTTTTGTACAGAACTTACAGAACTATTTTGGACCAATAGAAATTTAGTATTATTAAATGTTTTCATGTATCCATATATACATCTATGTATACATACATATACCTATACATATACATATATACATATACCTATATACATATACATATATACATGTATCCATATATACATCTATGTATACATACATATACCTATACATATACATATACATATACATATACACATAGATATACACATAGATATATATACACATAGACGCACACACGCACCACACGCGCCGCCCGCCCGCACGCACGCATGCACGCAATATGAAGTATAAATTTATTCGACTTCTGGTTATCTAGTATTTGAGGGTTAATAATGAGCTTTGGTTGATGAGTTTTACCGCAGAACAAAGCTAGTTGAATTTTTTACTCCCGTATCACAAGATATCCATTTTGTTCATTTTATGTATCAGTTTCATATGTAATCAAAACATTTCAATCACCCAAACAATTGATTATTACAATTTCTAACAAGAAAAGCACATACAAACATTCAAGTGTTTATTTGTGTAATATATAATGTGTATTTGTTTGCACTCAATAGGTTGGTGATCAAGATGAAAAGCTAGCTGAAGGTATAACGCTCTATGCTATACCAACCACTTCAACTACAAAGCGGTCGATGCTTGGTGATCTTGTCACGGTATGAGCACCGACTACTCTAAAACTTATATTATATTTCCGAACGAAAAAAGCTTAATAGTTTTCATGTTGATATGGTTTTAGGTATATGCAAAGGGTGGGAAGACCATTATTTTCACTCAAACAAAAAGGGATGCGGATGAGGTCTCCATGGCATTGACTAGTAGTATAGCTTCAGAGGCATTGCATGGTGACATATCTCAACATCAGCGGGAAAGAACACTCAATGGATTCAGGCAAGGAAAATTTACAGTGCTTGTTGCCACAGATGTTGCTTCTCGTGGGCTCGATATACCCAATGTTGATTTAGTACGTTCCTCCTTATCAATGATTGTTGGTTTCTTTTCTTATCATAAATGGCCCACTGAAGATAATTAGTTATTATGAAGATTCAACACTTAATAAAACTTAGAAGTGAGATAGTTATGCTGTGTTAGAAATGTATATATTATAGTTGAATGTGTAAATTTTCCTTTCAAAAAAAAAAAATTAAAAACATCCGCACCTGTTTTGACCTATTACCCAACCCACGACCATCATATTCATTGAGATAATAACACTGAATTTATGTAAAAATTTCAGAAATTTTGGACAGCAAGTCTTTTGACTTGTAGAAAAAGTTACAGTGTTTGATATCTATCATGCAATTGACCGACTATATGGTTTCCTTGTATTTTCAGGTTATCCACTATGAGCTACCGAATGATCCAGAAACCTTTGTTCACCGATCTGGTAGAACAGGGCGTGCTGGAAAGGAAGGGAAGGCTATTTTGATGTACACAAATAATCAAAGGAGAACAGTCAAATCTCTTGAGAAAGATGTGGGATGCAACTTTGAGTTTATAAGCCCTCCAGGTGTTGAAGATGTATTGGGTTCGTCATCAGAGCATGTGATTGCTACCCTTGCTGGAGTTCATGATGAGTCCGTAGAGTACTTCACTCCAACTGCACAAAAGCTAATTGATGAACAAGGTACACGAGCTCTTGCCGCTGCCCTTGCACACATGAGTGGTTTCTCTCAACCTCCATCATCCCGTTCACTTATCACACACGAGCAGGTATATTTAAATTTTCAAAAGTATTTATGTAACATTTTAGCTGGAATATAGTGACCTACAAAAAGCAATGCTTAGATGTCCTTTTGTTGGTTGAAGTTGTAATAATATATAAAATTTCAGATGTCGAGTGTCTAGCAATTTGTGATTCTGTATGAGTCAACAGATAATATGATGATTTATTTATTTATTTATTTATTTTTTGCGATAAATGGAAAATAAATAAGTGTAAAAGTCTCAAATTAGGTTATAAGAACGGGTAAATAGGTATTTTATTTACCCATAGTGACCAGCTTGTCTAAGATAGTCAGATGGTATGAAACTTATAACTAAAAACCGGCTATTTGAACCCTGAATAAAATGATTAACAACTGATTATTGCGAGTTCAAACCTCAGTAATTAGTTCCAAAACCGAAACTGACTGACTGAGATCTCTCTCAAAAGGTTTTATATTAATAACATTTTCACTTGGATTTGGTGTCACTAGAACGGTTAATTGTATCTTTTGGCTTGTAGGGATGGACGACGTTGCAAATGACACGAGAATTGGATTCATCGATAGGAGGGTACATGTCAGCTAGAACAGTCACTGGATTCTTGTCTAGTGTTTATGCTACTGCTGCTGGTGTACTTGGAAAAATACATGTAATAGCAGATAAAAAGGTATGCATTTAACAGTTTTAAGTCTGATTTCGTCCACAAGATCGCTGCTTTTTGTAACACATTTTGTTTTATCAGATTCAAGGCGCTGTTTTTGATCTTCCCGAAGACATTGCCAAAAATCTGTTGACGAAGGAGATGCCACCTGGCACCACTATCACAAAAATTAGCAAGGTGAACTCAGATTCCTTTTAGGGAACTTCTTACTTGTTGATTGTCACATTACCAATTAATCTCGGGTCAAATGGATGGGTGGGCTTTACCAAAAAAATAAAAATAAAAAATGGATGGGTGGGTGGGAAACGGGTCAAAATGTGCAACTTTTTCTATGGTCAAAATAGGTGTGGTCAGGTTGTTCCGTGAAGCCTTTTGTCTAGAATTACTTTTTTAAGAGGAATAGTGGCAAACATGATAGCAAAAATCTTATTATTCCGATACTTGTCAAGTTTCTTATATAAATGTATATGTGGTTTCATGCGTGGTAGATTTGACCCAAATTTTGACCCATTTACTTTATAGCATTTTTACCCTTTTGACCTATTAGAGATAAAATATAATCTGAATGCCCATTCATTAGTATGTTAGTTGAATTTGAAACCTCTAATGCTATTAATGGGTGCCACCTGCAGTTGCCTGTATTGGAAGACGATGGCCCAGCAAGTGACTTCTATGGTAGGTTTTCTAACAGGGAGAAAAGTTCACGAGGTGGAAGAAGGGAAGGTGGTTCTCGTGGTGGTTATGGTAGTAATCGATTCTCATCAGGTGATGAAGGTAGGGATAACTTCAGACGAGGTGGTAGGGGTGGTGGTAGTGGTGGTGGTAGAGGTGGTGGCAGTAGTTGGTCAAGTGGCGGCTCAAGGACTGGTGGCAGTAGCTGGTCAAGTGGAGGATCAAGAACTGGTGGAAGTGATTGGCTGATTGGTGATAGACAAACTTCACGCTTTTCATCGTCCGGAAATAGGGACAGGTATTATACATTACAAAGTGCACTGTTGAAGTATTTAATGGATTAATATGGATTACAAACAGTATTCTTTTTTATTACAAAGCTAAAATTTTGTAATGATTAAAAGGACGACTTTTTACAATCATATATTAATTTTGAATTAAAGGGTTTAGGGGGTTAACTTGATAAAGTATATACTGAATCAACGTGTGAATTACAGAGCTTCTGCGGGCCCCTGTTTCAATTGTGGGCGGTCGGGGCACAGGGCATCGGACTGTCCCAAGAAGCAAGACTATTAGTTGATGGGGTTGTTGAGGTTGGAACCATCGTTGCTCCAGTGGTGTGGATGCCGGAGGCTAGTAGCTGCCTCTGATGCCACTTGTCGATGTGCTTTCGGTCATGGTAAAAAAAGCAAGAAAGGACAAGTGTGTGATGCTGCAGCAGTCTGAAGGTGAAGTGGGTAAAAATGTAAAATTGATTTATGTAGCAGCAGTTTTGTCGTGTGTTCCCCACAATAACTTTAAGTGACACTTGTGTTGATTAATTACTTTTGCTTTCTAATTATATTTATGTATCGGATCAGCTTGAGTTAATAGTTAATTCTTATTTGTTGTGATGGTTTTCCTCTTCTGTTTTATAAATCTCAGGTTCAGTGTTTTCCATAGTCTCATATTAATATTTGTATGTTATGGCGGTGTATTGCTTGATCACTTAAATCTTTTAATTACTTATTTTTTTTCTTTGCTAAAAAAATACTTATTTTTTTTCTCCCATAATTATTGCATATGTTTATATAATTTGATTTCATGTATTTTCATATTATTGTAAAATATTATAGTGGGCTATTTATGGGCTATGTCTATTCATCTTGTTTTTTTAGGTGAAAGCTAGGGTTTTAGCCTTATATATAGGCTCTACATGTAACCTCTGTACTTCAATTAATTCACTACTCAATAGTAAACATCTCTTTTCTCCTTAATCTCTCATATCATTCTTTACATTTTATAACACGTTATCAGCACGAAGTTTGCTTAAGAAAATAAAAGGTATCACTGAGCTACGGAATAAAAATGGCTTGCTTCAGCCGTTTCATTATTGTTTCCTCCAATCAATTATTTTGTTTCGTTTATTGTTTCATTGCTGTACTTCATTTACGTTTCATTGCGACTACAGAGAAAAAATAACACAACTTTATGTTGTTCCCAAAAAAAATATGTTAGAATCTCAAGTTCTAATATGATTCTTTTTCATAAGGATCAATTAACATAACCTCATGTTATGT
>BQNB010072553.1:0-27131 GCA_026074375.1 Tanacetum coccineum
AAAATAATTATCTTAGCTCGGGATAAACGTTGACCTGAAACTCGGGTTGTTACATTCTACCCCTTTTAGGGAGCGTCGTCCCGGTGCTTAGCTCGACTTCTCCGCTTTACTCGCTTCGTCCTTACTTGTAAAGAGATTAGGGTACTTTTTCTTAATCTGATCCTCACATTCCCAAGTAAATTCTGGACCTCTTTGCGAATTCTAACATACTTTGACAATAGGTATTCAACTCTGCTTAAGTCGCTTAACCTCTCTATCAACACTTCCACTGGCTCTTCAATCATGTGCAACTTATCATCAAGTCGAATCTCTTCCATCAGAACAACAATATCATGTTCTGCTAAACATTTCTTAAGATTCGAAACATGAAAAGTACTATGAATTAAATCTTCAGGTAACTCCAACGTATAAGCTACAAGACCAACTCTAGCTAGAATCTTGAATGGCCGAATGTAACGTGGACATAACTTTCCGCTCTTTCTAAAACGCACAGCGCCCTTCCATGGCGATACCTTAAGCAGTACCATATCACCAACTTCAAAATTCCAACGGCTTAGCTCTCTTATTTGCGTAACTCTTCTGGCGACTACGAGCAGCTAATAAACGGTTCTTAATCTGGACAATCTTCTCGGTCGTATCACGGATAAATTTTGGACCGGTGAGTTGGCTATCCCCAACCTCACTCCAGCATACAGGTGACCTACATTTCCGTCCATACAAAGCTTCATATGGTGCCGTCTTAATACTTGCGTAATAACTATTGTTGTATGAGAACTCGACCAATGGCAAATGGCGATCCTAACTATTTCCAAAGTCAATCACACAGGCACGCAACATATCTTCCAACATTTGTATCGTCCTTTCACTTTGACCATCCGTTTGAGGGTGGTAAGCGGTACTCATATCCAAATTAATTCCTAACGCCTTCTGAAGCAATCTCCAGAATCTTGACCGTAAAAGCTTATCTCGTCTGAAAAAGATCAAAACAGGAATACCATGCCTACACACTATCTCCTTCAAGTAAAGTTGCATAAGTTTCTCCATACTATCCATTTTCTTCATTGGTAGGAAATGAGCTGATTTGGTCAGTCGATCAACAATAACCCAGATCGTATCATATCCACTCAGCGTTCTTGGCAGTCCACTTACAAAATCCATAGTAATCCTTTCCCACTTCCAAACTAGAATCTTAGGTTATTGGCAGCCAAGCAGACGGTTTTTGATGCTCAGACTTTAACCGTTTGCACAAGTCAAAATATTGAGCTAACATACGTGCAGTAAAAGCTTTTCATATTCGGCCCACTAATACATTGCTTTAAATATTTGATAAACATCTTGTCCTGATCCCCTGGATGGAATAGAATACTGGACCTTATACGACTCAATGCAAAACCAAATCCCTCAATCCACTGATCACGACAACCACACAGAACACGATTTCCAAAAACAGCGTGTTTCCATCAGGGCAAAATCGAATATTTGCTTAATCAATCTCCCCCAATATTCTCTTTCCTATACATTCTTCCTTATCAATCCTTCCATCCTGACTTCACCGAATCTTCTTAGGTAAATCATTGTAAACAGTCATCATCAAAGCTCGAACATGTAATGGCTTATTCCTTTCCTTTCGACTTAAGGTGTCAGCCACAACATTCGATTTTCCAGGGTGATATCGAATCTCACAATCATAATCACTCAACAACTCAATATATCTCTGTTGTCTTAAGTTCAGCTCTTTCTGATTCAAAATATATTGTAGGCTCTTGTGATCGGTGAAAACCACACACTTCGTTCCAATACAAATATGTCTCCCATAACCTAAGAGCGAAAACAACGGCTCCCCAACTCCCCAAGTCATAGTAGTGTAATTCTCTGCATGGACTTTCAATTATCTAGAAGCATATGCTATCACCTTCTCCTTTGCATCAACACGGCTCCATAACCCTTAAGTGACGCATCGCAATACACCACAAAATCTTCCGTTCCCTCGGGCAATATAACACTCCGTATTTTCAGGTCATTTTACGACGTCATTTAATTCACTATTTATTTTTAGTCTCGTACGCGTTTGCTTTTAATTTTAATCATTAAGTTAAATCGTGTAACCTAAAAATTATCATTCAACGTAAACGGGCATTAATCAATTAAATGTTTACGTCAAGCAAGTGTTAGATAGTTCTTTAAGAGATAATTATTACTTTGCACATTTTATTTTATTGGTTACGTAAAGTGTTTACTTTTCGCATTAAATACATTTTAGGCATACGCCGAAAAGCACCAATACCTGATCTATACTCAACCAAATACCCACAATTATACCCAATACTCAAAAAATTACATAATCTCTTATATACATACACATGTGGCTGGATATAGTGATGAAAACAAGAGAAAATATCACAAAAACTTTACTAAAGTCTTGTACAACATAAGCCTCATTAAACCATAATGTTATGACTAATGTTTTTCACCATTTTCTTCCTTGATTTACTTATTTTGGCTAGAGCTCTCTAATAGTGTTATCAACTAGCTACTTGTAGTATATAAATTCAAGACTAGAAGAGAACACACACATATCACTTTTTATAGTAAAAACAACACAAACACTCTCTTTGTCTCTCCTCTATCCCACGGCCAAACACAAACACACTAAACAATCCATATAAAATTTATTTAGCAAGTATAGAAGTGTTCTAACTACATATCTAAGGATATAACTACCAAGAAGGTTTGAAGTTTATTTATAAGCATTACAAGATTAATTAAAGAAAAGGTTTAAGATTATGGGTTTTCTTTGGAAAGAGGTTTCTAAGTCTTGGAAGCTTGGTTTTAATATCTAAACTAGGGGTTTAGATCTTTGTTTGTTTCATCATCCTACTTTCATATAAGGTCAACTAAAAACTCCTAAGACTCTTTAATTTTTGATTTTGTATATATATAATGTTTATATAGTAAATCACCATCTAAGAAACTTATTAACATGTAAAATGGATTTTTACTTGTGATCATGGTATGATATACTTTTTATATGTTATATGGATGTTAAATACATGTTGAATGGAAGTATAAAGTATTATTCAAGATTGGTTCATTTTATATAGAATTATATAAAATGTTTAATGGTTTAAAAAGAACAAAATCTATTAAGTTTAGAAGTAAAAGTTATGTGAGATCTTGTTATCATAGACAATATTTGGACAAATGATGGACTAAGGACCAAACATATATAAGATGTAACACTCTCAAATCTGGGTAGCAGTGGAATATTGAATATCCGAGGGCGTTACTTCATAGATCAATATCACAAGATATGAGAACGACCCTAAAGCCTTGACGTTTGAACAAAGATACATATGATTAACAAAACATAACATGGTTTTGTTACATAAGCTCAAGGCTTCAAATTGTTCAACAATAAAGTTAAAGATTTCGACATATAACAAAAGTTCCCATGACAATGTAATATGACCCAAATCTCTATCATTGACACTTCAAAACGACCTCCAATGTATCACGACATCTCATGCCTTATTGACCTGAAAAGCATGCTTTAAAACGTCAACATAAAGTTGGTGAATTCATAGGTTAAATTGTCAATACAATAGTAGGACCATGCAAGGATTTTCCAAGTGTATGATTAAGCAACAAATGCAAACATCATAAAAAGTAATTACGTCTACCTAAGCTCATGACACTGAAGCTCGACATGTAAATGAATGCAATAAATTGCCAACATTGCTTGGTGAATGATTTCTATACCCGAAAACATCCCAAAATCTGACTATGGTATACGTTTGTTGTCCGGCAAACCGGCACAGTGAGCGCTACTCACCCAAACGGGGATGTCAATCCCAAATAGATCTATTTATAACACTCGCGCTTACAATCCAGTAATTGACAGTTCATGATAGTGGGCTCAGTGAGTTATCGCTACTTAGGTAAACACGTAATCATAGTATAAAATGTACACTTGCTTCCAGTTTCTAAAACAAAGCATGTTCTCACCCCAAAGATGTAAACCATTTAAATAAATGTAAAAACGTGGGGCCATGAACTCACCTTAACAGGTAGTCCTCTGAATGATATTATATATCCAAGTATAGCAATGAATCACACCATCAAATACCTAAGTAAATACGGTCAAGTCTTAGTCTACATATTTAGGCTAACGACTCAGTGTATAAACTAAATTCAATTATAAGTTTATATATACTGTTATCACTTGTGTGGTGGTGCACATGATTATTGTATTTGAAATTCATGATGGCTCTTGGAAAACGTATATATTTTGTTAATAAATGTTCTTATTTATTAAGCCGTTATTCAAAACCGAATAATATCCGAATATATTATAATTTGCCCAATTCGTTAAGTGTTTAAATATTTCACATTCGTTCACAAAATACCCTTAGGTTTTTTATAATTTACAAAACAGCCCCTAAGGTAGGAATTATACCATATTTACATTTTAAACCCTCAAGTTTCAATAATTACACTTTTAGTCCTTTAACTTTACAAAGTTACACTTTAGGTCCTTATAGGTTTGAAATAGCCCCCTAGTTTCCAGAATTGACAGAAACAGTCCCTGGACTTGTTAAATTTAGTAAATGACTATTTTGACCCTTAAGTTTATAAATTGGCAATTTTAGTCCTCCGACTTTGTAAAAATTGCATTTTTACTCCAATTAAATCCCAACAAGTGGCATTATGTTTAATTAAGTCCAAATAAGCCATATAAGCTGCCTTAGCTTATAAATAAGCTTTAACGAGCTTATTTTGGCTTAATGGGCCTTATTGGGCCCATTAAAGTCCATTAAGTATTCTAAGGGTCCAATAAGTTTTAAAAGCAAAAATGCCTCCATAACTTATCAAGTCTGTTAAGTTGGAAATAAGCTCGTGAAGAGCTAAGTTGGCCTTTGTCTGAGCTTATTTGGGCTCGTTAGCCCAATATCTGACCTGAATTGAATACAAAGGTCCACTTGAGCCATTCCTCTCTTATTTTCTACCCTTTTTATGCTATTAAATCTGTTTTGGTTCAGCTTATTCCAAAAAATCTAATAAGCTCTTCGTTAATGGGCTGTTGCCCATTAAGGGTCCGAATGGATTTTAAAGTTTTAGTTTGATCCATTATGTCGTTAACTATATTTGGGTTCATTAAGTCCATCTAGCTTATAAGAGTTCATCAATAAGCTGCTTTAAGCTTATTGTAAGCTATTATCGCTCGAATAGGGCTCGTTAATGGGCTAGTAAGTCCATTAAGGGTTCGGTTGGCTTCACACAGAACATGACAAATCCATGTGAATCAAATAAGGCCGTTATATGACCTCGTAATAAGCTTGGGCTGCTTATTATTAAGCTAAACTTCAAAGAAAATGGGTTTGTTGGGCCCGTTGGGCTCTCGCACTGGGCTGCCAAGCCCCCAAGTGACTCGCAAGCTCCCTTGGTTTACTAGTTCATTCTTAGGGTTTTAACCGTCTCATTTTACACTCGTTAACACTTATTAACTATGATTTAGTATTTCAACCATTTCGATTAATAAGCTATTTTAACCGCGTTCCCAAAGCCAAAGTTTCGTTTACATTGAAAATTACTAATATGATTCGTGGTTTTAATCAAGGAACAAAATCATGAACACCTTGCTTAGATTAGTAGTTTCTATTAAACGTTTTAAGCTCTTGCTCGATATTAGACCGTGTTTCTTTCAATGTTAGCACCCACACAAGGCATAGAATTTGTTAAAGATGGGGCGTGTAACCATGGCATGGTCGAACCATGCAGGTGGTTTTTTTTGTCACGTTTCTCATATATTATATAACTTCAAAGGTACGCGACATATTTGCTAATATTATGAAAGTAACAAGTGAAAAATGGCATAAAAGGATTAGTTGTGACTTAAAAGGGTCATAAGGTTCTTAGTCCGTGGATTGTGAAGTAAAACCAAGTCGTATACACCCAACCGTGTATACTTTAAGCTCCAAAGCTTGTAAACTCAACTCCTTAGGCTCTTTACACGAGTATTAGTATCCTCATAAAACACATAGAGGAAATGTAGCTTGTTCATAGGGACTTAGGTTGCTGAGATCCAAAGGACGTGAGGAAATTGAGAAGGTTTAGCTTAGGATAGTGAGTTTTTAGATTTTAGAAGTCGTTCAAGGGTCAAATTGATATGGGTAATTTATAGACTTAGTGACTAGTTAGCTTTCCATGGTCCTTAACACAAACCATAACAGCCCCTAACTTGTAGTTTACGAGGTTTTTCTAGTAATTACCCAAGGTATTTGTAATAATCCTCAGTTACACCCACATTAATTACTTGCAGAATGTACAAGTTCTAGCTATGATTTAGGAAATCCACAAGGATTTGTGTTTTTATGTTCTTGGTTATTACCGCGCAAAAAAGAACCAAGAGAGGCAAAATGGTTTCTTAACAAATGTGTAAAAGACTAGTCAGGTAGACCAGTGAGAGACAAGTATTAAATGAGAACTAAGAATGTATATAGTACATGTGAGGATCATTAGTAGATTTATTTAGCTAGTAAAACAACAGGACAATTTTTCTTAAGGGTTGTTTCCCTACCCATACTCGCTAAACTTTTGGGTATTAACATAAGACTTTGGATTAAATTTTGTGTTAGGCCATTAAAGAGTGGGTATTGGGTTTGAGTCTAGTGTAAGTCTAGGTATTTCCAGTGGTTGTTTAAGTGTATTCTATTGCGAAACGTAAGCCATATTACATGACCAATACAAATAACAAATGAGCAATTTCAATATTAATCTTCCTATGAATTCTTGAGACACTGCTTGAAGAAAACCTTGATTTAATTGGTGACTTTTTGTGTTAAATGATTATTCTAGTCTAAACGCGATTTAGCATAAAAAGTCAAAATTAAAAGTAAACGCGTATACGAACTAAAATAAATTGTGACCATCAATAGAGTCGTACAATGACATGAAAATGAGAAATGTTACAGTCTCCACCCGTTAAAAGAAGCTGTCCTCAAGCTTTATACCTTGTAGTAAATGACGGAAGCCCGATTATGAAGATATGTGGTATTGCTTTTTGAACGAAGTCCTCACATCCCAAGTTAACTCAGGGCCCCGCCTTCTAGAGTTCCATGCAACCTTAACCAAGCGGTATGCCATGGCTTGCGCCTCAATCGTTTGATCTCCCATTCTATAATTTCAACGGGCTCTTCCATAAACTGGAGCGTATCATCAATGTGAACTCCTTCCAACGGCATGGCTAACGGTTCGTCAGCGTAACATTTCTTCAGATTAGACACATGGAAAGTATGATGAACTCTGCTCAATTCTTGGGGAAGTTCCAGCGTGTAGGCAACATCCCCAACCTTGGCTAACACCTTGGAAGGTCCGACATACCTCGGGTTTAGCTTTCCTCGCTTAATGAATCACACGACCCCTTTCTAAGGCGAGACCTTGAGCATAACCATATCCCCAACTTTGAATTCCATCGGCTTACGCTTCAAATCAGCATAGCTCTTTTGTCGATCCTGAGCAGCTTGAATTCTTTGCTTGATCAGGATGATCTTCTCCGTGGTTTCCTGGATCATTTCGGGACTAGTAAGTTGAGCCTCGCCAACTTCTGCCTAGCACACCGGTGATCGACACTTTTAGCCATAAAGCGCCTCATATGGTGCGACCTTTATTCTAGCGTGATAGCTGTTGTTATACGAGAATTCGACCAATGGTAAATGCTTAACCCAGCCCTTTTCCAAAGTCGATCACGCAAGCACGTAGCATGTCCTCGAGAGTTTGGATGGTCCTCTCGCTCTGTCCGTCTGTTTGTAGATGGTATGCCGTACTCATATCCAGACTTGTACCCAAAGCTTTCTGAAATGTTCTCTAGAAATTTAACATGAATTTCCCATCACGTTCAAAGATGATTGAAACAGGCATTCCGTGTCTCGTCACTATTCTATCCAAGTACAACTTTACCAATTTATCCAAAGGGCCAGTCTCCCTTATTGGCAAAAAATGAGCAGATTTCGTAAGTCGATTCACAATCACCCAGATGGTGTCTAAACCTTGTGACGACATAGGAAGTTTTTTAACAAAATCTATCGTGATGTTATCCTATTTCCACTCGGGTATCGCAGGTTGTACCAGTAATGTTATCCCAATCACCCAGATGGTGTCTAAACCTTGTGATGACTTAGGAAGTTTTTTGACAAAATCCATCGTAATGTTATCCCATTTCCACTCGGGTATCGTAGGTTGTACCAGTAATCCTGATGGCCTTTAATGTTCGGCCTTGACTTTAGCACATGTCAAGCACTTGCTAATATATGTGGCGATGTCAGCTTTCATGTTAGGCCACCAATATAACTTTTTCATGTCTTGGTACATCTTTTTCATAACTAGAGGATAGAGTTACTTTTGACTTGTGAATTCGTGCAGATCACGGATCTCAAGTCGCCATAGCAAGGTAACCAACTCCTGCCGTTTAAACTTAAATTTCCATCGGCACGTGGTTCCAACATTTCCTTGGGTATATCAGTTCTGATCATACCGCCTACATCTTCTTTCTTTAGATTTTTTGGTTTCAAGGCTTCGATCTGTGCGGCTAGTATTTGTTTGGGAAGATCCAACTAATAGTCATAACTAAAGCTCGAACCCGCAATGGCTCATCCCGTTCTTTACGGCTCAAAGCATCTGCCACTACGTTTGCCTTGCCCGGGTGATAACGAATGTCACAATCGTAATCACAATTAGCGAACCTAGCCACCGGCGTTGCCTCATGTTAAGCTCCTTCTGATCGAGAATGTGTTGTAGGCTTTTATGGTCGGTGAACACGGTGCATCTGGTTCCGTAAAGATAGTGTCTCCATATTTTTAGAGCAAATACCACCGATCCAAGTTCTAAATCATGAGTGGTGTAGTTCTTCTCGTGAACTTTTAGTTGTCGAGAAGCATAAGCAATCACCTTCTCTCTCTGCATCAATACAACACCTAAACCCTTGTGTGACGCATCACAGTAGACCACAAAGTCTTCGCTTCCTTCAGGTAAGGCCAGAATTGGCGCGCTGCACAACTTCTGCTTTATTAACTGAAAAGCGTTTTCTTCCTTTTCTCCCCAGTCAAACTTGATTCCTTTCTGAGTAAGTTTCGTCATTGATTTAGCAATTTTCGAAAATCCTTCGATGAACCTTCGATAGTAACCAGCAAGACCTAAAAATTGGCGGATCTCCGTTGGTGTCTTAGGAGATGCCCAATCTTTGATAGATTCTATCTTGGCTGGATCCACATGTATGCCTCTACTATCAATGACATGTCCGAGAAATTGTACTTTCGGAATCCAAAATTCACATTTTGAAAATTTGGCGTACAGCTTCTCTTTCTTAAGCAATTCTAAAATGACCTTGAGATGTTCTTCATGCTCTTTCTCGTCCTTTGAATAAATGAGTATGTCATCGATGAAGACAATTACGAACTTATCCAAGTAAGGCTTGCACACTCGGTTCATGAGGTCCATGAATACCGCAGGTGCGTTTGTCAGTCCGAATGGCATAACCTGGAACTCGTAATGGCCATACCGAGTTCGGAATGCCGTCTTTGGAATGTCTTGCTCTCGCACTCTAAGCTGGTGATATCCTGATCTCAGATCTATTTTCGAATAAATACTGGATCCTTGAAGTTGATCAAATAAATCGTCAATCCTCGGGAGTGGATAACGATTCTTTACTGTCAGTTTATTTACCTCACGGTAGTCGATGCACATCCTGAACGGCCCATCCTTCTTTTTGACGAATAAGACCGGGGCTCCCCAAGGTGAGGAACTAGGCCTTATGAATCCTTTGTTGGAAAGCTCTTGTAATTGTTCTGATAATTCCTTCATTTCGGATGGAGCCAATCGATAGGGTGCTCGAGCTACGGGTGCGGCTCGTGGAATTAAGTCGATTTGGAATTCCACTGGTCGAGCCGGAGGGAGTCTCGGCAAGTCTTTGGGAAATACTTCAGGAAACTCTCGAACGATTGGTACGTCCTTTATTTGTTTTCCTTCCGACTTGTCCTCCTCTTTCTTGGTGGATATCTACGCCAAAAAGACTTGGCATCCTTTTGCCATGTACTCTTGAGCTTTTAAACATGAGATAACTGTCAACCGAGATTCTCTCCCATTGCTACTTTCGTTGCCACAAAAAGTCAAAGTTTCATTCCCATAGGGAACTTGAACAAGTTTCTCATCGCACACGATCACGGCGTGACATCTTCTTAACCAATCCATACCGATAATGACATTGAAACTACCCAGTTCTATGGGCATTAGATCTATGTTCAACGGATGGTCTAAGAAATTTAAAGTGCAACCTCGTATAATAGTGTCTATCCCGACTAATTTCCCATCAGCTAATTCGACATCATAACAATTTTCTAATGGAGTTGGGGCGATGTTAATCAAGGAACTAAATGCAGTGGATATAAAGCTTCTATCGGCACCAGTGTCGAATAAGATAGATGCATAGTGGTTATTTAAGAGGAACGTACCCGTGACGACATTGGCATCAGGGTTTCCCGATGCATTTCCTCTCTTTTCTGCATTCCCAACTGCATAAACCCAGCCTTGTGCATTCCCATTTCCTCCATCCTTATTCTTCAACTTAGGACAATCTCTCTTAAAATGCCCTGGTGCTCCACACTTAAAACAACCATTTCCCTTGGGAGCTTCCCCATTGCCCTTCTGAGTATTAGCAACATTTGCATTACCAGTACTCCTGCAATCGCGAGCAAAATGCCCTACTTTGTTGCACTTGTGGCATTTCTGGGTGCACGGGCCATTGTGGTGAAGATGGCACTTGGTGCACTTGGGCAAAGATCCCCCATAAGGCTTCCTTTCGCCTGTCCCCATATTGTAGACCTTGGCGACATTCTGCCTCTTGAAGGGTTGTTGCTGGTGGCTATGGTTGTTTCTGGATGAATCATCAGCCTTCCTTTTGTTGTTAAATTGCCTCTCTACATAGGTGCGGAGTTTCTGATCCATCAAGTCGTTGGCCAACTCAATAGTCTCATCTAATGTCTTGGGTCTAGCAGATTTGACGTTCCCATAAATGTTGTCAGGAAGTCCACTGATGTACTTGTCAACCTTCTTGGTTTTGTTGGCAACAAACTTGGTACATATCAGGGTTAGCTCTTAGAAACGTTCAGTGTATGCTGGAACATCGTTCCCCTTGACTTTTAGGTTCCACAGCTCGATTTCTAATTTCTTGATTTCACCCAGCGGACAATACTTGTCCTTCATCTTTTTCTTGAGTACTTCCCAACTTATCGCATATGCCTCAGGACCTAAGGTTTTTATCTGACCATTCCACCAAGTCAAAGCAGCACCTAATAGAGTGCAGGTGGCAAACTTCACTTGATTCTCAATAGCACAACCACTGATATTGAAAACTGACTCCATCTTCTAAATCCACCAAGTCAAACCGACCACGCCTTCAGTCCCCTTAAAGTTCAAAGGTTGACACTTCATGAAGTCAGCGTAAAAACAAGGGCGCGAAGTTTGCACGTTCCTTCGGTTATCCTCGTGCGAACTGTGGCTTCCATCTCCATTGGTGGAGTTTTACAAAAGAGCTTGGTCAATCATTGCTTGGATGGATTCTGGAGTCATGTTGTTTGGGTTGGTATTGTTAACAGGGGTATTCGGTCCTCTTGAATAAATAAGTATGTCATCGATGAAGACAATTACGAACTTATCCAAGTAAGGCTTGCACACTCGGTTCATGAGGTCCATGAATACCGCAGGTGCGTTTGTCAGTCCGAATGGCATAACTTGGAACTCGTAATGACCATACCGAGTTCGGAATGCCGTCTTTGAAATGTCTTGTTCTCGTACTCTAAGCTGGTGATATCCTGATCTCAGATCTATCTTCGAATAAATACTGGATCCTTGAAGTTGATCAAACAAATCGTCGATCCTCGGGAGTGGATAACGATTCTTTACTGTCAGTTTATTTAACTCACGGTAGTCGATGCACATCCTGAACGACCCATCCTTCTTTTTGACAAATAAGACCGGGGCTCCCCAAGGTGAGGAACTAGGCCTTATGAATCCCTTGTCAGAAAGTTCTTGTAATTGTTCTGATAATTCCTTCATTTCGGATGGAGCCAATCGATACGGTGCTCGAGCTACGGGTGCGGCTCCTGGAATTAAGTCGATTTGGAATTCCACTGGTCGAGCTGGAGGAAGACCTGGCAAGTCCTCGGGAAATACTTCAGGAAAATCTCGGACGATTGGTACGTCCTTTATTTGTTTTCCTTCCGACTTGTCCTCCTCTTTCTTGGCGGATATCTGTGCTAAAAAGACCTGGCATCCTTTGGCCATGTACTCTTGAGCTTTTGAACATGAGATAACTGTCAACCGGGATTCTCTCCCGTTGCTACTTTCGTTGCCACAAAAAGTCAAAGTTTCATTCCCGTAGGGAATTTGAACAAGTTTCTCATCGCACACGATCACGGCGTGACATCTTCTTAACCAGTCCATACCGATAATGACATCGAAACTACCCAGTTCTACGGGCATTAGATCTATGTTGAATGGATGGTCTAAGAAATTTAAAGTGCAACCTCGTATAATAGTGTCTATCCCGACTAATTTCCCATCAGCTAATTCGACCTCATAACAATTTTCTAATGGAGTTGGGGCGATGTTTATCAAGGAACTAAATGCAGTGGATATAAAGCTTCTATCGGCACCAGTGTCGAATAAGATAGATGCATAGTGGTTATTTAAGAGGAACGTACCCGTGACGATATTGGCATCAGGGTTTCCCGGTGCATTTCCCCTCTTTTCTGCATTCCCAACTGCATAAACCCAGCCTTGTGCATTCCCATTTCCTCCATCTTTATTCTTCAGCTTAGGATAATCTCTCTTGAAATGCCCTGGTGCTCCACACTCAAAATAACCATTTCCTTTGGGAGCTGCCCCATTGCCCTTCTAAGTGTTAGCAACATTTGTGTTACTAGTATTCCTGCAATCACGAGCAAAGTGATCTATTTGGTTGCACTTGTGGCACCGCTGGGTGCACGGGCCATTGTGGTGAAGATGGCACTTGGTGCATTTGGGCAGAGATCCCCCATAAGGCTTCCTTTCGCCTGTCCCCATATTGTAGGCCTTGGCTACATTTTGCCTCTTGAAGGGTTGTTGCTGGTGACCATGGTTGTTTCTGGATGAATCGTCAGCCTTCCTTTTGTTGTCAGATTGCCTTTCCGCGTAGGTGCGGAGTTTCTGATCCATCAAGTCATTGGCCAACTCAATAGTCTCATCTAACGTCTTGGGTCTGGCAGACTTGACGTTCCCATAAATGTTGTCAGGAAGTCCACTGACGTACTTGTCAACCCTCTCGGTTTCGTTGGCAACAAACTTGGTACATATCAGGGTTAACTCTTAGAAACGTTCAGTGTATGCTGGAACATCGTTTCCCTTGACCTTTAGGTTCCACAGCTCGATTTCTAATTTCTTGATTTCACCCTGCGGACAATACTTGTCCGTCATCTTTTTCTTGAGTACTTCCCAAGTCATTGCATATGCCTCTGGACCTAAGGTTCTCATCTGACCATTCCACCAAGTCAAAGCAGCACCTAACAGAGTGCAGGTGGCAAACTTTACTTGATTCTCAATGGCGCAACCACTGATATTGAAAACTGACTCCATCTTTTCAATCCACCGAGTTAAACCGACCACGCCTTCAGTCCCCTTGAAGTTCAAAGGTTGACACTTCATGAAGTCAGCATAAAAACAAGGGCACGCAGTTTGCATGTTCCTTCGGTTATCCCCGTGCGAACTGTGGCTTCCATCTCCATTGGTGGAGTTTCGCAAAAAAAGCTTGGTCAATCATTGCTTGGATGGATTCTGGAGTCATGTTGTTTGGGTTGGTGTTGTTAACAGGGGTATTTGGTCCTCTTCTGGTTGTAGGTGCCATGATTTGTCTAGATCATAAAAGACAAAACATGAGGTTATATGACAGAATATAATAATGTATAGATGAGATAATCAACACAAGAGAGGTATATAGTACAAAGTAACACATCCATTTCATTCATAACTTTGAAAATTTTACATGAAATAGTTGTCGGAGTACACATAATACAATACAAAAGATCTAAGGCTATGCTAGCGGGGAAAACTCCTAATACTTAACATGCATGTACAATGACCTAGCAAGATACAATAACATAAATCACTAGATGTGACTGTCGACATCCCCAGAAGCATCCTGGTGATCTAGAATCCTAGCCTCTTGTCCTGGCTGTATAGCTCTCCTCTGCTGCTCTCGCAGTGCTAACAATTCAGCCTGCATGTCGCTCATCTCTCGCCTCATATCTATGATGACTCAGAGATTCTCTACCATCTGGTCCTGACGCCTACGATCAGTCTCTCGAAGCGCTGCTAACTCAGCCTGCTGCATCTGAAAGCGAGTCTCATGTACCTGATGATGTGTCTGAATGAGAGTACTCTGCAGCTGTAGCTGTGTCTGGTGTGTCTGGAGATGGGTCTCATGTACATACAAATGATCACGATGGGTCTGAATCTCCTGATGAGTCGCCTGACTCAATCCTATCGAGTGAGCTCAAGCCTCTTGGGAAGCATAGGCCTCCTCCTCCACCATCCATACTGTCTCCTAGAGAGTCATCCTATCCCCCATAAGTAAATCGACCCTCTGCGAGTCTATATCGACTCGCTGTGATATACGAGACCTACTATCCTGAGCATCCTCTAGTAAAGCATGCAAGTCTTGTGTATCATGCTCATGGAGCTCAGCAAGATCTGTGACCCTAGTATTAACCTCTCCCACGGTCATAGGTGTTATCTATGGAACTACCTCTGCCGGATCTACCCAAATACAACCTCTTGTGGGGATGCTGCTCAAACTCAGGAATGTCATCCCTACGGTCAACAGGTGGTGGTATGTATAGAGATAGTGGTAGTGGTGGTAATGGTGGTGATGGTAATGCGGCAGTAACTGCATCAATGAGAGCCTGAGTGGATGCTATCCTGAGTGTCTGGATTTGGGTTGGACACCCAGATGATGGTAGTAAAGGTGGTGAATGTGCAGGTGGGGCCATGCACCTAGCAAGGTGCTCTCCTGCAGAGGGTGGTGATAGTGAGATAGGTGGTGATGGTGATGGAGTAGTCATGGTCAGAAGTCTCTCAACCTCTGCCTCTGGTGGAAGGGATATGGAAGTCTGGGGCCGGACGGTAATCCTAGCCCCAATAGTAATGTTAGTGGAGGGTGGTGGTATAACAGGCTCTGTTCCCTCAGGTGGGAAAACAGGCTCATCAACAGGTATAACAGTAGTAGAGTCAGCCGGAGCTAAGTGCTCCTCCTCCTCCTCCTCCTCGTCCTCATCCTCCTCATCCTCACCATCAGCGTCATCCCTAGATGAGTCGCCGTCATCATCATCTCCATCATCTCCACCGTCCATAGGATAGTCAACCGGACCATCCTCTGTCTCATCATCCTCGTACTCCTCTGGATTCTCCTCGGGATTTGACTCAGTAACATGTCCGGGTGACTCAATAGTAGGTGAATCAACAGGAGGTAATGGCCGCTCCTGAGCCGAGAACTCATGCTCATCCTCGTCCTAAAGAACTGGCGGTGTCTATGGGTCCTCTGGGCCTGGTATGTAATCTAGTGATGGTGGGGCTACTGGCTGTATCGGGAGTCCGTCGTATCTTAATACGATGACCCGTGGAATGCCTCCCTCAGATACCTCCTCATCATCGGCTCCCCAGAAGGCTCTGCCGGGCTCAGAGTCGGTGTAGACGGAAGTGTAGGTAACAATAGATGTCGCAGAAGACATGATTACTTCAAAAAGCAAAATAACTTATATAATATTACATATTGGAAGGATCGATATGATATGTCTGTAAGCTTTAATAATAAAGATCTTATAGTAATATACGTAATATCATTTATATACACGTATATCAATCATGTAAGCACTTAGTACCCTACTAATGCTAAAGCAATGCATGTCATGTAAGCATATATGTGCTAGATGTAAACAAGTAATGCATGTATGTCCCTCGCAAATCCCATTTGTGAAAACAGTGTTTGAAAATGGTTATAGTCCAGACAAAACTTTTGACCTGGTTCTCTATAACCTTGGCTCTGGTACCAATCTGTAACACCCTCAAATCTGAGCACGCAGCGGAATGTTGAATATCCGAGGGCGTTACATTTATGGATCAATAGCACAAGATTCTGAGAACGACTACTAAACGTGTCGTTTGAAAAATAAAGATACATTGGATTAACAAAATACTTGTTTGTTACATAAGCCCATGGCTTCAAATTGTTCAACAATATAAATAAAGATTCCGGTTTATAACAATTTTCCCAAAATGTAATAAGACCCCAAATCTTAAGTGTTGACTCTTCAATTATTGACTTCCAATGTATCATCCGTACCACGTCCTTATTGACCTGAAATAACAGCTTAAAAAAACGTCAACATAAAGTTGGTAAATTCATTAGGTTTGTTTAAAACACTATCAGGACCGCAAGATTTCCCAAGTGTATGATTTAAGCAAACACATCAAAACATAATCATAAAAAATAATTACGTTTACTAAGCTCTGACACTGAAGCTCGACAAGTAGAATTCAATAAAATTGCCAATGAATGCTCGTGAATGATGTTTCTAACCAAACAATGTCCCAAATTCCGCATGTTACAAACAAGCACGTTCGTAATCCCGATGGTGATAGCTAGTCACCCGAACGGGGATGTCAATCCCAAATAGATCTACTCATAACATTCGCGCTTACAATCCAGTAATTGACAGTTCATGATAACAGGGCTTAGTGGGTTATCGCTACTTAGGCAAACACGAATCATAGTATAAATGTACACTTGCGTCCAATTTATAAAACAAAGCATGTTCTCACCCTAAAGATGCAAATCATTTAAATAACTGTAAAACACGGCTAATAACTCAACCCACCTTATTAGAATAGCCCTCCTCTGAATGAGTAAAATATCCACGTATGAATCACACCGGTCAAAATACCTAAGTAAATAACGCCAGTCTTAGTCTACGGTTTAGGCTAAAGACTTCAATGTATAAACTAAAATCAATTGCTAGTTTATATATACTGTTATCACTTGTGTGGTGGTGTACGTGTTTAATGTAATTACATCCGTTTGATGGCTCTTGGAAAAGTATACGATTTCACACGATCTAGTATACGTGTAAACGTTTATTAATAAATATCCATATTTATTAAGTCGTGGTTTAACTTGTTATAATATACGATAATTATATTACTTGTCTGATTCGTTAAGTGTTCACAACAATCACTTTTGTTTATAAAACACCCTTGAGTTTCTTATAAATACAAAACAGCCCTTGGGTTTATAAATATACTTTATTTACATTTTAAACCCCCAAGTTTCATTAATTACACTTTTAGTCCCTAAACTTTACAAGGTTACATTTTAGGTCCTTATAAGTTTGAAACAGCCCCTAAGTTTCCAGAATTGACAGAAACAGTCCCTGGGCTTGTTAACTTTAGCAATTTACAGTTTTGACCCTATAGTTTGTAAATTTACACTTTTAGTCCTCCGACTTTGTAAAAATTGCATTTCTATTCCAATTAAATCCCAACAAGTGGCATTTCATTTTGTTAGGTCCCAAAAAGTTACCACACTGATTTGGGCTTATAAATAGAGCTCGATCAGCCTTATTTTTGCTTACGGGCTTATTGGGCCCGTTAATGTCCGTTTAGCTTTTACAGTCCGTTTATGGTTAATAAGTCCAAGGGTCATCAAAAGCTCAGCTGGCCTGATAAGCTGTAAATACAGCTTGAGGAGCTTATTGTAGATATTTAGAGCTTATTGGGTTCGCAAGCCCCCCCCCCCCCCCCCCCCCCCCCCCACCCCAACCCCCCCCGCCACACCCCCCCCCACCCCCCCACCCCCCCCCCCCCCCCCCCCCCCCCCCCCCCCCCCCCCCCCCCCCCCCCCCCCCCCCCCCCCCCCAACCACCACCCCCCCACCCCCCCCCCCCCCCCCCCCCCCCCCCCCCCCCCCCCCCCCCCCCCCCCCCACCCCCCCCACCCACCCCCCCCCCCCCCCCCCACCCACCTCCCTCCCCTCCCCCCCCCCCACCCCCCCCCCCCCCCCACCCCCCCCCCCACACCCCCCCCTCCCCCCCCCACCCCCTCCCCCGCCCCCCCCCCCCCCCCACCCCCCCCCCCCACCCCCCCCCCCCCCCCCCCCCCCCCCCCCCCCCCCCCCCCCCCCCCCCCCCCCCCCCTACCACACCCCCCCCCCCCCCCCCCCACACCCCACACCACCGCACCCCCCCCAAATTTACAGTTTTGACCCTATAGTTTGTAAATTTACACTTTTAGTCCTCCGACTTTGTAAAAATTGCATTTCTATTCCAATTAAATCCCAACAAGTGGCATTTCATTTTGTTAGGTCCAAATATGTCATCAACACTGCTTTGGGCTTATAAATAAGCTCATTGAGCTTATTTTTGGCTTAACGGGCCTTATTGGGCCCGTTAAGGTCCGTTTAGCGTTTTAAAGGTCCGTTATGGTTTTAATAAGTCCAAGGGTCCTCAATAAGCTCAGTGGGGCCTGATAAGCTGTAAATAAGCTCGGGGAGCTTATTGTAGCTTATTTCGAGCTTATTGGGCTCGCAAGCCCAACAACTCGACCCGATAAGTACCTTAAGAGTTTCATAGGAATTTTAGCTTATTTTATGTCCTTATTAAGCCTCTTTGGTCTGTTTTCGTTTCAGCTTATCCCAATAAGCAAATAAGCACTAGTTAGTGGGCCGTTAGGCCCATTTAAGGCCCAAAATGGGTTTTAGGCTTTTCGGTTGGGTCTATTTGGGTCCATTAAGTGTAATTAAGTCCATTAAGCTCATTGAGCTCTCATAAGATCACCAATAAGCTGCCCAAGCTTATTGTGAGCTTATTCGCTTATTTTGGGCTCGTTAATGGGCTAGAAGGCCCATTACGGGTTTGGTTTGATTTATAGCTACACCCTAGGGCCCATGCAAATCAACTAAGCCCATAAGCTTTCTAGTAAGCCCGTAGAGATTATAAGTAAGCTGTGGCCTACTGGGTCGCTTATTGGGCCCGCTAGCACGTTTGAGTTATACTAGTTCATTAAGCTCCCTAATCTAACCATAAGCTTGAATGAGCTTATGATAAGCCACGGGTTCTACGCTTGGGCTGTTGGGCCAGTTAGGCCTATACCGTGAGCGCCTTTGGGTTACATACGGCTACGAGTGGCCCATTACTCTTCATGGTAACATGAACATGTCAAATTGTGCCCTAGTCGCTATATTACGCTCGTTTATCACATAAATATGCCGTGTTCATCACATGCATATGTTCGTATGTTTCGAATACTCCTTCCCTAGCTAAAGTGTTGCGTTTACAAGAAAAGTTTACGTGTAGATAATTTAATATTCGCGTATATGGGTAAAGGTTCATATTGGTGTCCAAGCTTCTATACAAATGAAGTGTTTAAGACTTTTAGTTTTTCCTTATGTACATTTCCTTTTATCTTAGCACCACACAAGGTCCAACGTATGCATATATAGGTACATATATCACGTATTTATCGTGACACAAGTCTAGAAATCAAAGAATAATTAAACTATGGAATGTAAAGTGTCGTGAGAGACTTACAAGGGTCCTAGAGTTCTTGGTTCGAGTAATGAATATGTAGATTGCTAACCCTTAGCTCGTGTACCCCTTATGCACCTGTTATATAAACCTTTGCTAGGTTTGTGGGTTCGAATGAATGAAGTGGAAGGTGTTTGTTTGCGTTTGATGACCCGAACAAAGGAAACAATATATGTTTAGTTATTTGAGAGAGTTTAAGATGTATGAGAGTTTTCAAGAGTGTCAAATGGTGAGATATGAGTGTGTATTTATAAGCAAGAATGCTAGATACTCTCCTAGTTACATAACCAACCCACACCGAACCAAGTTTGGGCCTTAGGAGGTGGTTTCATGGGTTTTTAGTTAATCACCCATGGTTTTGTTAATATACCACTAAGTACAAGCTTTAATGAGCCTAAAGATGTACAAGATTTACTTAGCTAGTAAAATCTTTAGGTTTTAGTGGATTGGGGCTTGGTTAACCGCGACATAAGAGGGCAAGAAGCAAAGGAAATGGTTATTAACCTTAGGTTAATAATCTAGTGGGAGACAAAAGGACATTTCTTTAATTATCCTTGAATTATACAAGATTGCTTAAGATTTTAGATCATGGTTTGTGTGTTCTCTTAATTAGCCGCGCCTAGGAGGATCAAGAAAACAAAAGGATTATTATCCAATGGTTAACAAGCTAGTAGGAGACCATTAGGACTAGCATTTATGAGGATTAGAATGTACATGTACTTGTTAAGATCATTAGAGGATTTCTTAAGGATTTCCTAGGTATGTATATGTATATACCCGGCCCTAGTGGGCATTTGACACAAAAATTGACTTAATTTTGTGTTATGGTTATAAAAGTGGGTGTTGGCTTGAGTCTAGGTAAGTCTAAATATTTCCGGGGTGCGTCCAAATGTATTTTATTGCGATACGTAACCCTTTTACGTGACCAATAAAAATAAAATACGCAAAGTACATAATTATCTTCTTAATAATTATTTCTTACTTGGTTGATGTAAACCTTAATTTGTTTGATGACTGTTTACATTAGATGGTTATTTCTAGTCTACGCGATTTAGCTCAAAAGCAAAATTAAGAGTAAACGCGTATCGGATTAAAATGAATAGTGACTAATAATAGGAGTCGTAAAATGACCTGAAATTGAGAAATGTTACAGTCTCCACCCGTTAAAAGAGCTTTGTCCTCAAAGCTTAAGACCTTGTAGTGGATGACGAAGTCCGGTTTGTGAAGAGTTGTGGGTATTTTTGTTTGAACGAATCTTCACGTTCCCAGGTTGACTAAAATCAACTTAAGACACTAAAACACGGTCTAGCCAAATATAAGAAAACTATATTAACCATTATTAATCCAATCAGAACGTTGGTTTGTTTATTTAATGCAATGATTACTTATCTCGAAGCGGCATATCATTCTTAAGATTAAGGCGGTACTTCTTCCTTAAACCTAGACACATAGAATTTTGTCACAATTAAACGCATCCGCATAAAGCACCCTTATTTGCTGATTATAATCTATCATATGGATTAAAGCAATGGTGATCTTGTTAAACCCTAGCTCATAGAGACTTTACCCACTTACTGCTTAATGGCAATTCATACACTAGTAGTCCACTAACCAAGTCTTTACCAATTAATTGAGAACGTACTCGTTGATCCCTGGGGTCACCTGCCGGTCTAACTAAGCTCACAATCTAAGGGCAAAGATAGGTCGTTATTTGTGATCCTATTGGTCTAGATGTATAAATCACTATATGGAGAGCCATCCTGGCATCTAGATTACTTGGTCCGTATCACTAGATCCAGTTGAATGATAGGTTGCATACAAAAGCATATAAACAAGTATAAACTGATAAACATAAACAATCAATCAACGATAAATTAAACAATTGAGATAAACAATCCAAACATTCAGATCTTTATAATAATGGCTAATACCCAAAGGTATTAGCCTTCAAACGTCATAATCAATACAAAAGTAATAATTTAGCCAATGTAAACTAACCGAGTTAACGAATGGTTCCAAAAACTAAACGATTACAAGAGTATAGGAGATTAAAATTTGTTTCCTATGGAATTGATTACGTTGCAAGACCTCTTCTGCTCTTCTTCTCCTCTAAAAATCGACTTTTATGGTTTAGATATTGAAAATATGATTTAGCACACTTAAAACTCATTTTTGAGATTTCTATTTATAAGGTCTGGAAAAAGGTCAATACGGCGTATCAAAAGTCTTCGATACGGCGTATTGGGGGTTTCTTGGAGTAGGGACCACATTTGATATCTTATAGAATATTTTATTTTCATAGCTTGAATACAACATATTGGTCTTCCTTGGATACGGCGTATTAGATCTTGTTTCCTTCGTGGTCTTTTGTGAAGTACATGCACAAATAAGCCGTATCTTCTTTAATGGATACAGCGTATTAGGTGTTAGAACATTAATCTTTAAATATCTTCGTTTAATCTCCAGAATGCGTGCCTTTTTGATAATCTTCACCAAGTACTCCATAATTACTGCAATTCTCAAATACAAACAATTAAGTAACAACTCTTTGTAATAACAATATAAAATAGGTTATTTTCATGGGATAAATGATGCTATAAAAGTGACGTTATTTGATGTCATCAAATATCCCCCCCACTTGAATCCTACTTGTCCTCAAGTAGCCTTAAAAAGTTTATGAAAATGTATCCTTAAAGATTTTTCCGTTAAGAATTTATTTGATCTATTACAAGCACACAACTAAACACCTCACGAAATAGGAAGATGAAAACACCCAAACTACTCAACTAATCTATGTGGTAACATGTAACTAATTCGCTTAATTGCTCGATCGTGACGAGTATTCTATCATAGGCTTGGCAAGGATACACATCTCCACCACCAGAGCTAAGGAGTAACAAATTTATAAAGGTAAAATAGGTTTTTATAATAAGGCTTAGGGTTGATCATTCTACAATCTTTCTCCAATCTGTCACACCCCCAAACAGGGCCTGGACGGAAAACATGTGTCCGGGGGCGTGACGTCATAATATACATCACACAAGATACAAAGAATGACCTCTAAGGGTAAGTTTGAAAATCCAACATCGTTGTATTAATTAAAATAGATAAAGTTTTACATAGGCCCAAAGATAAAATGCGGAAGCGATTAAAGGTTTTAAAGTTTGACAACGATGTTTAAAAATAAAAGATAATAATTTTTGAAAATAGGTCCAATGCATGGCAGCCCCAATTAGCAAGCAAAGACATCCACAGCTAAGCACCTGAGAAAAACATGCTAAAACGGTCAACATAAAGTTGGTGAATTCATAGGTTTGAATTTAGTGTTAAAAGTGGACCACAAGTTCGCAGTACGCACGTGACAGTTATAACAGATATAACTCCACATAAAAGTATGTATTTACCTAGAGTGATCGTAAACTACGACACACTTAGAAAAGATAAAATAACTCATATAATATCTAAACTAATCAAAATCCAAAGTCGGAATGCGTCCGATGACGTTTTTCAGATTTACACGGGTTAACTTCCCGGTAAACTGCCAGATTCAAACGTAACGTATAAAAGTCGAAAATAATTGTTGTTAAAATTTAAAATATTGACCTGAAATTCTAGGGGTGTGACATTCTTCCCCCGTTAAAGAAGCTTTTTCCTCAAAGCTTAAGACGTGGACTCAGGGTTAAATACTTTTTCTTCATTTGGTCCTCGCGCTCCCAAGTAAACTCGGGCCCTCGTCTCGAATTCCAACGGACCTTCACGATTGGAATGCGGCTTTTCTTTAGCCGTTTAACTTCTCGATCCATAATGTCAACTGATTCTTCAATGAAATTAAGCTTGTCATTAATTTGGATCTCATCCAACAGAATAGCTAGTAGTTCGTCTACTAAACACTTCTTCAAATTGGAAACATGAAAATTTCTATGAACTCGGCTTAATTGCTCTAGGAGTTCAAGTCGATAAGCAAGCATTCCCACTTTAGCAAGAATCTTGAAAGGTCCAATATAGCGAGGGTTCAGCTTCCCCCGTTTGCCGAAACGTATCACCCCTTTCCATGGTGACACTTTTAGTATGACCTTATCTCCTACCTCAATTTACAATGGCTTACGTCTCCTATCGACATAGCTCTTCTGTCTATCTTGTGCAACTTGAATACGCTTCTTTATCTGAATGATCTACTCGGTTGTTTCATGAACAATTTCCAGACTAGTGAGCTGAGGGTCTCCAACCTTAACCCAACAAATAGGCAATCGACATTTTCGGCCATAGAGAGCTTCAAACGGTGCAGCTTTGATACTAGTGTGATAACTGTTGTTGTAAAAAAACTCCACCAAAGGTAGGTGTC
This sequence comes from Tanacetum coccineum, assembly GCA_026074375.1. Lineage (NCBI taxonomy): Eukaryota > Viridiplantae > Streptophyta > Magnoliopsida > Asterales > Asteraceae > Tanacetum > Tanacetum coccineum. The sequence continues at coordinate 24,004 of BQNB010072553.1, forward strand.
TATCCTAACCTTTCCCAAAATCAATCACACAAGCATGAAGCATGTCCTTCAAGGTTTGGATGGTTCTCTCACTCTGACCATTAGTCTGTGGATGGTAAGCCGTACTTATATCCAATTGAGTACCTAGGGCTTTGTTCAGCGATTTCTAGAATTAAGATGTAAATCTACTATCTCGATCAGAAATAATTGAAACCAGCACACCATGTCTCGAGACTACTTTCTTCAAGTATTGTCTCGTCAACTTCTCCATTGAGTCAGTTTCCTTCATTGGTAAGAAATGAGCAGACTTTGTGATTCGGTTAAAGATTACCCAAATTGTATCTTGACCATTAAATGTCTTTGGTAACTTAGTAACGAAATCCATAATAATGTTTTCCCACTTCCACATTGGGATCACAGGTTGAACCAACAAACCGGATAGTTTTTGGCATTAGGCCTTGACTTTGGCACAGGTCAAACATTTACTCACGTAAGTGGAAATCTCAGCTTTCATATTCGGCCACTAGTATAGTTTCTTTAAATCCTGATACATCTTGTCCGATCCAGGATGTACCGAATACTTTGACTTATGCGACTCGTGCATAATCAACTCCCTTAATTTACCATGGCAAGGTATCCAACTCCTCCTATTCAAACATAACGTTCCATCAGCACGTGGCTCTAGCTTCTTAATCATACCGCACAGATCTTCTGTTCCATAATTCTCCTCCTTTCTTGCCTCATCCTAAGCGTTTAAGATCTGCACAGGGAGGTTCAGACCAATCGTCATAACCAAAGCTCAAACTCGTAGTGGTTTGTTTCGTTCCTTTTGGCTCAAGGCATCCGCCATCACGTTCGCCTTTCCTGAATGATAACGAATCTCGCAGTCGTAATCACTCAACAACTCTAACCATCTACGTTGTCTTATGTTCAACTCTTTCTGATCAAGAATATGCTGCAAGCTCTTACGATCAGTGAACATAATGCACTTCGTACCATACAGATAATGTCTCTACATTTTGAGAGCAAATACCACAGCTCCAAGCTCTTTGTCATGTGTAGTGTAGTTCTTCTCATGAATCTTAAGTTGGCATGATATGTAGGCTATGACCTTCTCCCTTTGCATTAAAACTACGCCCAGCCCTTTACGAGAAGCATCATAGTAAACCACGAAGTTTTCACTTCCTTCGGGTAAAGCCAAAATTGGTGGACTACACAACTTCTGCTTCAATAGTTGAAATGCAGCTTCTGCCTTTTCACTCCAATCAAACTTTACGTTCTTCTGAGTTAGCTTCGTTATAGGTTTGGCAATCTTCAAAAAACCTTCGATAAATCGTCGGTAATAGCCTGCAAGACCTATAAATTGATGAATCTCTGTTGGAGTCTTGGGCGATGCCCAATCCTTGATTGACTCAATCTTAGCTGGGTCCACGTGAATGCCTTCACTATCAATCACGTGACCAAGAAATTGTACCCTCGACAGCTAAAATTCACACTTTGAAAACTTGGCGTACAATCCTTCCTTCTTAATCAATTCCAAAATTAACTTAAGATGCTCCGCATGCTCTTCCTCGCTCTTGGAGTAGATCAAGATGTCATCAATAAAAACGATCATGAATTTATCTAAGTACAGTTTGCACACCCGATTCATCAGATCCATGAATACCGCTGGTATGTTGGTCAGTCCAAATGGCATCACTTGAAACTCATAGTGACCGTAGCGTGTTCTAAACGCTGTCTTTGGAATGTCTTCCTCCCGAACTCTGAGTTAGTGATAACCAGATCTCAGGTCGATCTTAGAGTAGGATCTTGATCCTTGCAACTGATCAAATAAGTCATCGATTCTCGGAAGTGGATATCGATTCTTCACAGTCAGCATGTTTAGCTCGCGGTAGTCGATACACATCCAAAAAGATCCATCTTTCTTTTTGACAAACAAGACCGGGGCTCCCTAGGGTGAGGAACTCGGTCTTATAAATCCCTTGTCATAAAGTTCTTGTAGCTGAGTAGACAGTTCTTTCAGTTCTGACGGAGCTAATCTATACGCGGCGCGTGCCATAGGTGCAACACCAAGGACCAAGTCGATTTGAAATCAACTTGTCGCGTTGGTGGTAATCCAGGCAAGTCTTCTGGAAAGACCCGTACAGTCGGCACGTCCTCAAGTAGCTTCTCCTCTGACTTGTCTTCGGTTTCCTTCTTCGTAACTTGTGCCAGAAAAATTAGGCAACCTTTCTTAATATACTACTGAGTCTTAGTGCACGATATAATGCTCAACTTCAACTTCTCTCATTTGCCGTCTCTATCACCTTGAACTATCAAAACTTCATCTCCATAGGGAATTCGCATGATCTTCTCATCACAAATGATTACCGGATGGTTCACTAACTAATCCATGCTGATGATGACATCAAAACTACCAAGTTCTACTGGCATTAGGTCAATATTGAGTGGGTGACCTAGCAATCCTAATGTACAGTATCTAAGTACGGTATCTGTGACAACTAAGATTTTAGCAGGTTAGTTGAAGCCTATATAATTCAGTTTATGTGTGTCATTAAGTGTTTTATGTGTTTTATATGTGTATGAGATGGAAGTACATGAGTGGTGAATCATGGTACTTGTGGAAATGAAATTATTTGAAGGCTTTGCGTAGTTTCAAATGTCGTGTACGTAATATTCTGTGTACGTATTATGTATATGTAATTAATATTATGTATATTAGTGTAGTATTTTATAGATTTTAAAATACTTGCTATTTTTAGAAGTAGTTAGAAATGAATGTTAGTTTGAAAACTAGTTAGAAAGTTTAAGGTTTAGCAAAATAAGTAAAAGTTTTTATAAAAATAACTAAATTAAAGGGGTTTTTGTGTAAATAATAAAAAATAAATAAAAAAAAGGGTGTGTGTGTTGGGCCGGCCGAACAAAAGGAGAAGGAAAAAAAAGGAATCCTAATTTGACAACTCTAATTTTGGTAATTATCTCTTAAGCACTATAAATACAAATCATAACCTAAACAAACAAATCACTTTGATCTCTCTCTTTGACCGGACGAACAATACAAGAGCAAGGGAAACCCCAAAAAAATTTAGGGTTTTGATTTCTAAGCTTTAAGGTATCGATTTCTTAAACCTTTTTTAATTCAATTAAGT
>BQNB010072554.1:0-32400 GCA_026074375.1 Tanacetum coccineum
TATTTTTTAGTTCTAGTACTTCATTTTCTAATTGATTTTTAATTCGTTTTAGTGATTTATTTTTAGCCATGACTTTTAGACCTTTTTTGCATAGTCGATTATATTCACTATCTAATTCTTTTTCATCTAACGATAAATGATCATCACTAAAGAATTTGGTTTCAGAAAGTACCTCATTAGATGTTTTAGCCATGAGACATTTTTCGTCCTTTGTCCTTTCTTCTTCATCTTCGTCGCTGTCACTCCATGATCCTCCAACGAAGGCTCTTTGATTGTAGTTTCTTGATAGTTTTGGACACTCTCTAATGAGATGATTTGGATCTCAACATTTAAAACATTTTCTTTCGCCTTTGCCATTTTTGTCATCTTTACTTCTTTGGGATGACTTTTTTTCATCATGTGGTTGTCTTACGAATCTTCCTCGTCTTTTGAAAAATTTCTTAAAATCTCTCACGGCCATGGCGTATTCTTCGTCTTCACTATCGGAAGTCAAACTATCATCATCACTTGATTCCTTTTTGGCTTTCAGGGCAAGAGATCTATTTTCTTCTCTTTTACCTTTGACCATTTCGGAATCTTTCTTAATTATTACTTCATAAACTTTCAAGTTTCCAATAAGTTCATCAAGTGATAGAGATGTTAAATCTTTTGATTCTTCAATAGCCATAACCTTTGCGTGCCATTTAGGATGAAGTGCCCTAAGAAATTTCCTAACATAATTCTTGCTAGAAAAACCTTCATCAAGTGCTTTTTTTTGGTAAAAGGGACTCAACCCCGGTAAATTATTTCATCAAGTGCTTTTAGATTAGTAATAATAGTGTTAATCTAGCAAAAGCATTATCTATCGATTCCTCTTCCGAAATCGTAAATTGTTCATATTGTTGAACAAGAAGATCTATTTTATTATCTTTGACTTGACTATTACCTTGGTGAGTGATTAATAAAGTATCTCAAATTTCTTTTGCAGTTTTACACATAAAAATCCTTTCGTATTCTTTACGTGGTAAAGCATTATAAATCACCATTTTAGCTTCATTATTTTTTGCAAGTTTCTTTTTAAGATCATCGTTTTGTTTATCAAATGGTACAATTTCATCCTTTTTAGTTTCAGGATTATTTTGAATAAAAGGAAAATCATCATAGGTAATAACATGCCAAAGATCTAGATCTTTTGATTTCACATAAGTTTCGAAACTATTTTTCCAATAAATAAATCCATCACTTTCAAATAGTGGTGGTCTTTGCATAGATTGCCCTTCTAAATATTTTTTTGATTCCATAGATCGATTCAAGTTTTAAAATACAGTTTATTTTAAAAAATTTGTTTGACGTGGCTCTAATACCAATTATGAAAAACTAGAAAGGTGGTTGAATAGTTTACCGCTTTTTAATTTTATGTTTGGATTGATTATATAAAAACTTAGATTCGACTTTATGTGAATTCACAATATGAACAATTTAACTAATCAAGTAAGTAATGACAAGATATAAAGACCAAAATATGTATAAGTATGTAGAAAAGAGATAAGAGATGGAAAGATCAAACCACAACACGAGGATTTATAGTGGTTTGGTAATGAAGCACCTCTTCGCCCTACTCCACTCCCCGAGCACCAAAATCGAGAGTTTTCTTCACTATATCAACAAGCTCTCTTTAGGCAGAGAAAACCGTACACAACTTAGCTTACACCATCCGACAAACTAAGCGTTATGTATTTGAAGCTTTCTAATCCTAGGTAAAACCAATCTATCACAACTAACCACACTACTTCACGACAATTTACTACTTCACTTCTCCACACAACTTTTTCTTCACTTCACAACTTCACTTTACTTCACAACTTCACTTCACTTCACACACCTTCACGTACCTTCTACACTCTCTTACAAACACCCCCACCACTTCAACTAAACACTATCTTGAACACACCAATCTAACACTACTTACTAAGATCACTCCAATCTAACTATACTTACAATGATCACCACAATCTACTTAATATACACAACTACAATACACACCTTCACAATATACACAAGGGATTTACAAGATATGATACAATTGCAACAAGGTTGCAAGGACACACTCTAAGCTATAATACTTCTTCCTGATGGAGGAAATATTCTTCATCTTTGCAGTCGAGGAATAACAAAGCTTGGATCACATTAGAAACAACGCTTTATGGATTAAATGATCAAAGAAATAAAGGAGAGTAAAAACTGATTTAGAAACAGAAAGAAAGTGTTGCAAAAGATGAGAAAATCAGTGGGAATAAGTCCAGTTATTTATAAGTCAAACTTCTGACGATATTGTCTAAAAAGGCGGCTCCGCCTTAAATCAGGAAGTGCCGGTCCCCTTAAATAATTAAGGAGGACCGATCTTATGTTAAAGGGGGCCACACAGCCTCAGACCGCTCCTTTTTTTGTCTTTTCTATCAGGGGGATTAGTGTATTTCCTGGAACAATTAGGCGCGTTTTTAGGTAAAAATTTGAATTCAAATATTTTATTGAAAAAAACATTTCTTTTAAATCTAAAAATATCTTTGTAAAAGATATAAAAATGCTTTGGTGACATTTTATAAAGAATGTGAGGTGTGATCAAAAATTCCTTTCGGTCATGAAATGCATTAGAGCATATGTTTGATTCATACATGTTAATTGATTAAGAATCAACGAAAATAACAAATTTACTAAACTAAAAGACATTTGTTTACGAATAAAATTTTTTCATTGAGTCGTTTTTACATTTTTGTAATTATACAACCGTATGAGTGGTCAAAAAAAAAATTAGACAACATTATGTAGAACATTATTTCCTATCAACATTTCAATTTAAATTTTACTCTTTCCTTGTTGGTGTTAATGGAATGCATACATGTTAATTTGTACGGCCCAACGTTTTCAAAATCGAAAGCGAAAAGTTTAAAATGGTTATTTATGGTGCGTTTGGTTCGAAAATAAAAAAGGAAAAGAAAAAGAGGTTTTGTTAGTTTTGATTTTGTGGTCGTGATGGTTGAAAACATATATTTGCTATGTAGCTTATTTTGTATATGGTTTATTTTGGCTTATTTTTAAGCTCGTATGGCTTATTTTTAGCTTATTAGCTCTCGGATTAAAAAGGTAAAAACACAAGGAAAGATGTTTTTAGGCTATATAACCTAGTATATTGTTATTTTGTAGTGGACTATTTTAGTAGCTTATTGGTGATATCCACATACGAATCGTAGCATGATAGCTTATTTTTAATCTTATTGTGACTTTTTAGGAGATTGTAAAGCTCACGGCCTAATAATCATGCAATGAGTTAAAGGCTTAATTGATGCTTATTGTGGTCCGGATTACTTATTTACTTATTGATTTGAGCTTATGTATACAAATGTAGCCTTGGTTGTAGGCTAAGACGTATTTTGGATAACATAAATAATCTAGTAATGGACCCTTTTTGGGCCTTAAAGCCCAATAAGAGCAACTATGTTCGTTTTGAGAGTTTTGATAAACTATGGAAGAGTAAATTGTACTGTGAAGTTATATTTAAAGTCGCTTTGAGGATGAATCTGAGTAAAACGGTCGTGAAATGTGATTTTATGGAATTTGGTCGAGTGTCGAAAATGTTGGAAATAGTTTTTGAATTTAAGTTTGGAAAACCTTAGAAAACGGTTGTATAAACGTACCGGGTCATGTTTGAAATTTCGTAAAAAGTCTTGACTTTAGAAATTAATTTACTTAAAACGTGATTATTCAATTTTTAATATTTAATAATAAATTTATTATTATAATAAGTCGACTAAACTGACGAAAATATAATAGACTTTTTAACCAGAAATAAAGAAGGATATTGCTATTATGTTAGTAAGTTTTGACTTGCTCTAAAGCAAAGACAAGCACCATAACCATCAAAATTAGTTCACAAGCCAGAGATTCGAAGTGGAAATGGTATAATATCACAAGACTTCTACCAGAATCATAAATAACTAGTAGCGGACACGACTCGATTTGGGTCATTGTCGATCGACTGACCAAATCTGCGTATTTCTTAGCTGTCCCTGAAGATTACAAGACAGAAAGGTTGGCAAGATTGTACATCAATGAGATCGTAGCAAGGCATGGTGTGCCTGTGTCAATTATATCTGATCGTGACAGTCATTTCACATCAATACTTTGGCAATCACTACAGAAAACATTAGAAACGCGACTAGATTTCAAGGATTTAAAAAATAAACGAGCTTACCGGTAGTTTGGAGTACCCAAAACCGATAGCCAAAGCGAGCGTGCCGACATTCTAACATTAAAGATATTCTTAGAGCTTGTTGTCAATTGATTTGGTTAAAAACTAGGACACTCATCTACCATTAGTAGAATTTTCATACAACAACAGTTACCACTCGAGCGTAAAACGTAACCCATTTGAAGCATTGTATGGGAGGTAATGTCGAACGGCCATAGATTGGGCATAAGTATGAGAAAGCAAGCTTATTTAGACCCGGCAATTATCCAGTTAGACTACACGATCAAGATTGTTTAAAATCAAGAGTAAGACTAAAAGACCTGCACGAGATCGCCAGAAGAGCTATGCCGACAATCAACGAAAGCCTTTAGAGTTCAGTGTCGGTGATATAGTACCTACCTCATAGGTGTCACCTAAGAGAAGGCATGGTACGTTTCGGTCAGAGAAGCAAACTTTCACCGAGATATGTAGGACCGTTCGAGGTCGTCGAGCGAGTGGGTCCTGTTGCTTATCGATTGCGTCTACCACAAGAACTTGTAGGCATTCATGACACGTTCCAGGTGTCGAACCTAAAGAAATGCATGGCTGATGTAAACTTGCACCGTACCGCGAGAGAATCAAGATCGAAGAACTATTTTTGTTGAAGAATACTATTGTTATTATGGACCGTGAGGTCAAAAGCTCAACGAAGTGGATCCTATGTAAAAGTTCATTGGAACTCTCGACGAGGACCCGAATTTACTTGGGAATGAGAAGACGAGATAAAGCGCAAATATCCGCAACTGTTCGCGAGCGGTAAGACTTAGGACGAGCAATTTAAATTTTAGACGGAATTGCCCTATAAGAGAAACTTGAGGACTCATGTTCAATTGAGGTCAGTAACTGAAAACAAACGTATGATAATTAACTCTTTTGATTATTTGTGGAGTCACTTTTAAGTTGTCATACTATTTTTTAGCATTCAACGCTTGTTTTACTAAGAACCCTAGTTATACGAACGCACCTTTTACCTAAAGATCCTAATTAATGGTCCTAACGACCAACGATATGCTCAAATAACATTATAACAATGACAAAACACATGGGAAAGCATAATTTAACAAAATTATAAACTATCTCAAAAGTTACATTTTTATGACACTTTACGTATTTACCAAATGTACACAATTTATGCACATTTAACTTACAACTTTTATACATAATATACACTAGTATTTTGATAAAAAAAATGTCTATAACCCTGATAGAGTCAATAGTATATATATATATATATATATATATATATATATATATATATATATATATATAATATATATATATAGGAAAAATCAGTGAATCACTTTTTAACAAAAGCAATAAACCAAGTCTCAAAAAATTATAATTCCGGAAGTATCGACTTCGAAAGTAACCCCTTCTAGTCGTTTCTCGGGTCGTTTTTGTTCCAACGAGGCGTGAATTGAACATATGTTGAAGTTTGTGATCGGGATTTCGAATAGATTAAGATCTTGATTTTGGTTTCTAATTTCTACAAATATAATGCAAGAAACAAACAAAGGCTATCAACAATTAAAGCAAACACGAATTAAGCACGAACAATGTAAACGAGATCTATTACAACGCACCTAAAAACCTAAAACTTCAAATTTTAACCTTATAAATGCAAATTTAATTTTTAAAAGATCTAAATGATTAATAAAAAATTTAAAAAAAAGAATTATATTTTTTTTGACTTTTATTTAATTGATTATGAATTAAAAACAGTTTTAATGTAAAAATAATATTAAAAATACTAAACTAATTTAGAAAAATATGAAAAAATGAGGAAAAGTACTTTGAACAGTTTAGAACTTAAAAAAAATAAAAGGGTTTGACCAGCTTATTTGAATAAGCTAGAAATAAGCCCTTAAGGGCTGATAGGCTAAAAGGGAGAAAAAGGGTTTAAAAGAAAAATAAGGTGAATGTTTAACGAAAAAGTCACAAGGGCGCAATGGTAAGTATGTGTGTGTGTGAGGCTAAGGTCGTAGGTTCGAGTCCTGGACCTTGGTTTTTGTAAAACTTTTTTTTAAATCTTTTTGCAAAAACTTAAAAAGCACACGAAAATAAGCAAGTTTTATAACTAGAAATTTTCCTGAATCTTAATAATAAGCACATAAATAAGCTAAGAAAAACACAGAAACACTTAGAAGTTTTTAAGCTTTTGGCATAAATTAGAATAAGCTAAAAGCTGATTAACAAAGCCAAATAAGCAAACAAGGACTAAAACTAGACCTAACAAGTAAATTAAAACAGAAAATAAGCAAATCAATTAAGCAAATAAGACAGAAATCAAATAACCAATTTCAATATATTTTTTTGGTTTTTTTTTTGGAGAAAATATAGCTTTTGCAGCCCTAGTTCTAAGCTAGCTAAAGCTGAACTAAGAACCTAATAAGCTAAAATAGATTTAGATTGACAACCAATGAGCTTATGCTCTTAAATTCAGAACCTAAACCTAGAACTAACCTAAATTTGATTAACAAAACTGACTAAAACTGAACCATAACTTGCATACCAAAAACAGTTTAAATCTAGTATCTTCTAAACCAATGAAACAGAAATAAGGAATTTAGCTCAAATCAAAATGACGCAGTTGAACATACTTAAGCATTTAAAAAACACAACCAAGGAGCCTTATACTTCAAATCCATTTCTTAACAGTTTTAGGCTATAACAAAACTAACAGACTTTAATTTTGATAAATCTAAACATAAAACTCAACAAAACTCATTCACAACTTATTAGAACTAATCTAAGACTGCTTTATGATGAATTAAAGTTGAACTTTAAAACTTAAAAGTGTAAAAACAGATTTTACTTATGAAAAATTCTACTATCCCAAACACTCCTTTAAAATTCTAAAATCCATTTTAAACTTAAACAGATTATGAAATGCTTTAAAGTCTAAGAACATATTAAGTATGAGGTGTCTTAAGGACATTTAAGCAACAAAGATTCAGAAATAAGCACTAAATCAATAAGCATAAGCAATAAGCAGATTTAAAGCACAAATAAAACAGTTTTTAAGAAAACACTTTCAAATGTCATAAAAGTCATAACACCAACATGAAAAGCATTTATAAGGACAAAATAAGCAGCCATAAGTAATAATAAGCAGAAATAAGCAGTAATAAGCAAAACATTAATTAAGCTGCAAAATTAAACTGAGAACTCACTTTGTATTGATCAATTCTTTGAGAGTACAATGCTTGAAAGGTAAAGATGCTTATATCAAAGCTTAAAAAAAGGAAGAAAAGTTATGCTGTAAACGAATGATTCCCTCCCCTATTTATAGAGGAGTCTTGTGCAATCCATGAGGAGAAACAGCCTAGGGTCTTCAATCATTCCCAAAATTGTTTTAGGAAAGCTTTAATCACCATTAAAATGCACCTTTAATTCTTTAACTTTCCATAGCTGTAGACGCGTTTAATTTCGTCCAATATGAGATTGCCATGTGGCTCTAGCGTGTGCCAGGGGTGTGGAGAAGTGTTTTGTGATCGAATCACAACACTGGAGAGGGGTTTGGGCTTGGATTTGGTCTTCCCGCCCTTTTCGGGCTTAATTTATTATATTTCAAAATTAGGGTTAAAGGGAAACGGGGTTAAGGGTTGTTAGATTTAGGGACTAATGGTGTAAAGTGTTAAGGACTGACGTTGTTAGTCCTTGGGGATTAACGGTATAATGGCTTGAGGACTAACGATGTAACACACTTAATGGGGATATGTTTAGGGCTTTTGGTTGTTTTGGGCTTGGACGAGTTTTAGGCCGGTTTAGGATTAAAAGGGTTTTAGGGCTTTTGTTAAATAAGTGGTATTATGTTAATGGGCTGATCCGACCCAATACCTCGGTGCGCGGGTTGGCCCACTAAGATGTAATATGCCTTTGGCTCCTCTTATACGCTCTTTCCAATCGTCGTCGGGCATGAATTTTGTCCTGTTTAGCCGTTGGTTTGGTCTTTTTTGTGAATATCCGTTATCTGCACAGTAAACAACATAAAACAAGTATATATTTGGCATTTTAAGTCTATTTTTGCTTATTTAAGCTCGTTTTATTAAGATAAAGGTATGTGTATTTAAGCACATACTCAACCCACAATACTAAACTATTTGTTGTGTCCTTAGTCGCAATGAAAATAAATCCATGTTTAGAAAACCAAAAATTTCAATCCCCTTAAATTAAAATACCTTGAAAAGTAGCAAAGTGTAAAACTTAAAGAGATTAAGAAATTACTAGTTTTTTTTAAACACTCCCTCGTTTTACCATTTTCTTTCTTGCACACATATTTTTTTTCTATTTTTCATTATAATAAAACATGCTTGACTTTCATTACTGATCATAACTTTTAGGATTACTGAATAAGAAACACTTCAATCCTAAGGTGCCCTAAAAGGATAAATTCATCGTCCTTGATTTTTCACTTATTCCCAAACTAAGCTTAAAAACAAAATCATTGTTAATTACAAGTTGGGATGCTAACGCTACTCATATTTGCAATTTGTGTAAAACTTTTCCTCCCGACAGATATTATACATTAAGGTGTGTGTGTGCTCAGTTTGAATTTTGACCATCCAACCCACGTTTTTAGATAGTTATAACCTTTCCAAGTTTCACGTTCCACTTTTAGTTATATGAATTCAAAGGTAAGATTGTCCCATGTAGCAACATTTCTTTCTCGGCACATCCCAACTCGTCAGCAAGCGACCTGGGCTTTTGACACCCCTCAGAGAATAATTTGTCGAGATTTCTGACTTTTGAACCCTTTACTAAAAATTTTCCGTAAAACTTAGTATATTTATAACTCAAAGCAAGCTAATTCCTCCAAAATTAAGACATTGTAGGTAAGTTAACTCCTTTAGATTGACTTTCTTCTCGGAACCTCTCGACCTCATCGGTCAAGTGCTCAGGCTTTTGACACCTCAAAGAGAATACTCATCAGAATTAACAAACGACCGGTTTCAAATTTTGTAGGGATAACAAGTTTAAGCTCAAAAGAATTGTTTAAAATTAGAAAAGACATTTCCATTTTATTTATTAAGCAACTATACTAGCAACATTATTATATTTTTCACATCATTTTCATTTTTTCATTTACATTTTTTGTCTTTTTTTTTGAATTTTTTTTCAACATTTATATTTACACCATATACAGGGAAAATTTCTTTTTAGAAAATTAAAACCTATTTTTGATCAAAAACTCTTATTTATCAATTTAACGATAAAGCTTTTTTACTCTAAAAATTTTGATCTTAGACGGACTTTTAAGAGTGAAAAAACTCTAACTTTGACTTTCAAAAAGAGCACGTATTATTAGTCTTTTAGAAGCTACTAGGAAGAAAAAGCAAAACTTACACTAATGATTTTATAAGATTTCCAACTAATCCTTGCTTAGCATTCCAACTTATATTTAACTCTATCATTTCTCGTTCTTCGCAAATTTAAAATCTTTAATAAAAAGATCCGTGAATGCTTAGCCAAATATAATTAAGCCTTACAGATTTAAAGTCATTTATGGAAACTTGCAAAATCATGGCCTTTTGAGCTAGAATTCGCATTTTAAAGCTGTGGAAATCGTAGAGGGGGGTGAATACGTTTTCCTTTTAAAATCTTAAAAATGTTTCGTATCAAATCACCGATCAAGCGTGATATAATATGAAGAGTGTTCAAATAAATTCTATACCAACAATACATATACACATCAATGTTCACATCAATCCATGACACAAACACAATCAAAACTATATAAGCAACATAACACACAATTGCAAATATAAATTTTTAATTTAATATAGCGGTAATGCACGTATAAATGTAAAAGAGATATGTAAAAGGAGAATGCAAACGCCGGACACGTGATTTATAGTGGTCTCGGTCATAAAGCACCATCTTCGCCCTACTCCGTCTCCCGAGCCACCAAACTAGAGAGTTATCTTCACGAGTCAACAAGCCGTCCCTTTTAGGCGGAGAAAAACCGCACAACGTTCTATATCAATTTGTCGACACTAAGCTAGATGTCGAGTTCTAATCTTAGTTTGAACCAATCTATCACGACTTCACAACTTCTTCACTACTTACACGACTTCACAACACAACTTCACAACTACACAACTTCTTTACTTCACAACTTCACAACTTCACTTCACAACTTCCCTACACTTCACAACTTCACTACACTTCACATCTTCCCTACACTTCACAACTTTACATCACCAAGACACTAACAAGATCATCATGATTTAACATACCTTCTTATGATCACCATGATCTAACTATTACATAAGTTTGGAATACATGGACTCAATCTATACATTGTGAATGTAAGACACGTCACGAATGCACTAACTAAACTACATAACTAACCGCATCTTGATGATAAACGAGAGTTCTCTCTGCACTTACATATGGATGATTGGATCACATTTAAACATACTTATAACAAGTTAAGTGATCAAAGAAAAAGGTTTGAAAGAAGAGTTTAGATTTGAGAAAAACTATGTGCAAAGAGGTGAGAAAATCTGTGGAAACAGTCCTCTATTTATAGGGAAAAATATTAATTTTTTATTTGCGCGGTCCCCTTAATTATACAAGGGCGGTCTTCTTAATTATGGTTGGTCTCCTTAATTAATTAAGGGGTCACCCATTTTTCAGACGCTCCCTTTTTTGACTTTTTGTGGGGAATATTTTTTTGGAACTTTCTAGCCGTTTTTGGGTATTTTATATATGTTTTTAAAAAATGTTTGTCCCATTTTATAAAAAAAGTAAGATTTGGAAAAATAAAAAATTTCTTTGATCATTCAACAAATTAAAGTTTGTTTGTTCATACCTTTAGTGATTTACGTCGGGTGCGAATTTAAATTTGTTGTTGAAGAAAACATGAGACGTCGAAAGATGTTGACGTATGATCCTAAGTGAAGTCTTGATTCTAAGAGGCGAGCTTGCATCATCCTAAGTGAAGTCTTGATTCTATCAATCCCTTTTAAACAATGACATCCCTTGAACATTGACTCAAGCGGATCCATGGATCAAATTAGTTGCAAACTCTTAACCTACATCAATGGTTAGTTTCGTGCAACAAAAAAAATATATAGGGATGAAAAACACATATAAAAAAATGTGTAGATGTTTTAAACAGTTGCAAACGTAATGGCTTGGACATTTGCAAATGCTCCCCCTTGGTGTATGCTCCCCCTTGATTGGGGCACCAAGAAATCGAGTAACGGAAAAGTGCTACAAAACAAAGTTAGTAGAAAAATGCACATATATATAATGATGATGATAGATATATATGCAAGACACTTAGTGGGGAACAAATCATGTATGTTTTAGGTATATGCACTCTAAAGTGTGGCACTAAAGACAACAACCTAAATAAAAAATGATGAATGCTTAAGACATGGAAATGTTTAGGAACCAATGATAAGATTTCCGACACATGCTTAAGGGCTAAGACTCGATCAACACGTTCCTTATTGGTTATCATCAATCATACCAAGAAAATTGATGTGGTTTTTAAGATAGACTAATGGTTGTATGAAGATTCTAAATCCTCAAGGTTTCTTGTAAGCATTAAGTATGCTTTTTATGTTGGGGAGTTAAAGGATAAACAATTATCTAAAAGACGTTAGTCGAACCTAAATGTTGATGATAATGATGATTTGTTGAGGAAACATAAATGAAGAAGGATGAGCATGAATGGAAAGGGAAAGTGTTGACTGTAGGTTTGTTAGGTGTTTGGTAGGTTTAGAGAGTAAGGTGATGAGAGAATGTTTGAATTTGTTGTTGGGAGACCAGGGCAGGCTATAGGTTTTGATAGGTTCTTGTAGTTAATTAATACATCAACAAGGCTTTTCTACTTGGTAGATGGAGGTGTGTGTGATTGAGTTTAGTTGTTCTTACGAGGTGGGAGATTGATGTGAGTAACATGTGATTGAAGGTGAGAGGGAAATGGAAGATTGAGGCAACGTTTTTGTGATTGGGAGTGTCCTTAATGTAAGGATTTGGTAATTCTTGATTGGGGTGATTATTTTCTTGAGATTATCATGATGAGAAGTGAGTGACTTTGGCATTGGTGTAGATGAATTTACATTGAGCTCATTGGAAGTGTTACAAGGGTTTAGTTTCTTCCTCCAAATACGTTTTACACTTATTTTGGCTACCCTTGATGGTTTAGATGTAGGTTTGTTTGAGGATGTCATTGGTGAGGATGATTATGATGAGGAGATGTCATTGGTGAGAATGTTAGTAGATGGTTGTTAATGTTGATGAACAAAGGTAAAAATATAAAAACGGTAGAACATTGTGATGACTCAACAACACTTGAAGGTTGAATATCATCTTTGTGTTTTTCACTTGCCAAAAAACAGAAATGAACAAATGAAAGACACGATATTGTGATGACTCAACAACACTTTGAAGATTGAATCTTCTTTGTGTTCGTCACTTGTTAAAAAGTAGAAATGATTGGATGAGACGCATTTCATTACGAAATTCACTTGACTTTTGACAACATAGGCACACATTCTTATGAGTGTTGGGATATGAAGATGAGACACATTTCATTACGAAATTCACTTGTGAGGAATGGTTACATGGTGAATCTTCTTGTGAAGATGACAAGGTGGATGACTCAAGGTTGATAGTAGTAAGGATGTCTCGGTTTTTCCATTTCAACATCACTTAAGATAATTGGTGATTTGGGATGTACTAGAAACAAATGATCACTAATAAAGTGAATAATAGTTATTGAGGTTTGAGTGTATGGTATAAAAATAAAAAAGAAAAAAGTGTATCTTGTGGTTTCTAGTGAATAAGAATTACCTATGTGTGTTCTTGAGAGTGTTTGGTTAAAGGATATATGTGAAGATGTGTGTTTTCCATTCACTTTTAATTCGTGCTCATCCGGACATAAGTTGTGGAATAAAAAGAATAAATGAAGAGAAATAACGACGAAAGCGATGATCTTGACAATTCCATGATGGATGACGGTTAGCATACGATGAACTTCATCCGCGAAGTTATCTAGCTCTTCTTAAAGGTGGTAACGGAAATGTGGACGGAAGATATTAACCATCTATATAATAATAGAGGCATGATTAAGGTTTTTGTGAAACGACTTAGACATGAACAATAAGTGACATTTTAATTTGCATTTTGCAAAATTAAAAATGCTTAAACATTTCGGATGAAATGATTAAGTTGTCGAGATTTATCAGAATGTATTTAATAGTAACAAGACTATTAAATTGAGAATGACACGTTTATGAGATTTGTTTCATCATTCCTAGAGCTAGACAAAAAAAATTAAACGGTTCACGTTTGAGTGGTTTGGTAAGGATGCCAGCAATGTTGTCTAGATTCACTAAGGAAAAGCCTAATTTCTTCGTGCTTAGTGTGTACTCCTAATGAGATACAAAGTTTATCGATGTATACTATCATTAGGCAGTATAGGAGAGCCATTTAATCAAATTAGATAATGAATATTGAGACTAATCACTATTGGGTCTCAATCAGGCTAAACACTACCATTTTTACGGGTTATACCCAAACCCAACATCGACTCTTAGAAGCAATTCAGACCGTTAGAGTCATATTGAATTTCTAGTGCAATATATCTCTAGGTAGTCATTCATCATGGTAGACAAAAAGAATTCTTATATTTGCCTAATGAAAGTGTAGGCAAATGATAAATTTTGTATTAACTTTTCATAGAGGACCTAACAGACTCAAGCTAACATACATTAAATTCCGATCGCATAATCACAATCAAGATCTGTGGAATTACAAGATAACGTAAGCAAGATTCTTTTTATATCTTTTGTTTCAA
The DNA here is from genome assembly GCA_026074375.1 of Tanacetum coccineum. NCBI lineage: Eukaryota > Viridiplantae > Streptophyta > Magnoliopsida > Asterales > Asteraceae > Tanacetum > Tanacetum coccineum. The sequence continues at coordinate 14,082 of BQNB010072554.1, forward strand.
GATCAAAGTTTTTTTGGATTTAGATTACATATTGCTTGATTTAATTGATGTCTTATATTTAGTCATCTTACATGTGTAGTTGTCACATGTGATATTTAACGTGTTTGATTTCAAAAGCTAAGAGATGTGTTTATTTGTGACAATGACAAATATGTTATATTGAGAGTGTTTTAAGAATTCTTCATTTCATGCCATGTGAAATGAATCTCATCAATATTATTTATCTTAATTGACTTTGTGATTCTTTAATGATAAATGTTTGAAAAAAGACATATTTTATTTTTTAAAAAATATACTTCTCTAAAATTAATATTCTTATCAATGTTGTATATCATAATTAAATAAGTATTTGAATAAATGTATTTTTACTTGTTTATGCATTGATACATAAATTTGATAAGTTTATTTTCATTCTAATGTACTTAAATTTATTCCAAATGATATGTAGTGTATTTTCTTGTAACACAACCATTTATGCTACGAAGAAAATAAGATGCATATGATATATATTATCCTTTATCAATCGTTTAATACGATAAGTCTATAAAATCATTAAACATAATGTTTCCCAAGCATCATGTTATCTTAGGTGAATAAACAAGAATATTATTTTTATTTTTGAATTTAATTAAAAGTGAATTTTAGCTATGAGTTGTGCTTTTATGTTGTATGAGCAAAGTTTACATATATTGTTAGTTTGCTCGTGTTTGGTTTTTTGGAAATGACACATTTACCAATTGCATTGCAATGTAAATTGCTTGAATATTTCGGACGAAACATCCAAGTCGTCAATCCTACTTCATTGTGTATTTGATGCGTGTATTAAACATATTAGTATAATATTTGGAACACAACCATTGGACAAGTAGACTCGATATGGCATCATCAACAAATGCGTAATTTATGATCCGATGCATATTCTTTTCATCTAAAAAAGAATGTAATTATTTTTATATCAATCTAGTGTGATTGAGTATGTAGATCCAAGATAATATCTCTATATATTGATATAGTCTTGAAGCTAAACAAATAAGAATCCAATTTCATGTCCATACATGAAAACTTGTCAATTAGATTCAATAAAGATATCGATCATAATTTGAATAATGAATTGATATATTCCCGAAATCTTTCTTGACCCTCATGAACACTCATTTAAAAGAAAATAAATAAAAATTTAAATAGTGTGTTTCATTAATCCAAAGATTAGTTGTAAGGTGAGGTTGACGAATAATGATAAGTTAACTTCTTATTTCAAGATTGTCGTAAATTTTACTTGTGCGGAAAACTATTTGTTGTTATGTATAATATACATAGTTTTTGACATTTTATGAGTATATATATAAGTTTTCTAACAAATTTTATACAACACACATCTTTTGTAAAATACTATATGTTTTTATAAAAATGTAATTATGTGTGTATGTTAGAACCATGCAAGCATAAACATTTTCTTTTTCTTAGTTACTAATGTATTAATACAATCTTTTCTTTTGTTTAACCAACCCAAGGTCAAACAAAGCAAGTTGTTAAAAATATTTAAACGTGTTGTTGAAAGAAGATTAAATCGTTGAAATATTGTTAGGTGACTAGTTTTAACAAATTTAATAATATACTTGATATTTTGAATGAACTTTTATTCAAAAATGTATTCCCATACTCTGAAAAGATTTACAAGATGTTTAAGTGACATTTGTAATTAAAATGATTCTATTCCTATATGCAATTCCAAGAGCAATTTCGTAATCTTAATGCAAAGAAATTTTAGCATACGTTCTAGTTAGGCAAATTCGAAAAACAGCTACAACAAAAATCGTGTACATAGCACATGACTTAGGATATTCAATTAGCTCATATAAATAGCAACAATCAATATAAATAATTTTCTATTAACAAACTTAAGACACAAATAAGTGCATATAATCACATAGCATAACACATAAAAGTACTTGTCGTCGTTTTGTGTATTAGATACAACAACGTATACATAGCTTGATTTTATTTGAAAATAAAATACTTTCCCCCTTTCAAAAATCAAGTTCAATATTTTGAAAGTTAATTACTCCATTTTACAAAGATATATCGACTATAAATGTCCTACTGCAAAGGAAAAGATAAAAATACAAGTTATACATTAAAACGCTAACACCAACGGTTTTGAACATATAAGTAAGTATTTTTCCTTTCTGAACTAGATGAAGTTTGAATAAATACTATGGAGTAAGTATTTTTATATGAAAGTAGACTCAATTCTCTTCGAAATGGCGGGTGGCACGACTTCTACGACTTACGTTTTATTTAAAGTGATTAATCAAGGGTTAGGTTTTTTTTTTAAAGTTTTCTTCTAAAAACCTGCCGGAATCGAACAGGTGGTCCCTTTAAAATTAAGGGGCCGCCCAAATATTTAAGGGGGCCGCCCACCTGATACTCAGAATTACGATTTTTTGCTAAAAAATTGTTTTCTGACTTTGCGAAAAGGTGTACAACTTTCTGAATTTGATACTGAACATATAACACTTATTTTAAGCATCATTTTTATCTCGAGCTAGTAAAATTAGTGTATATAACATCAAAACTAATACAAGTTAATCAACAAACAAAACAACTTATTCATGATTAATCCCCCTTAATGGGTAATTTGATACATGGATCGTACTCAATTTTTAAAACCATTTGTTTTGAAATGATACCAATTGTGGAAATCGTAGAGGGGGGGGGGGGGGTGAATACGTTTCCATTAAAAATCTTAAAATGTTTCGTATCAAATTACCGATCAAGCGTGATACAATATGATGAGTGTTCATACGAGTTATATACACATATTAATACATCGATTTACAACAATACAAACCAACACACAATATTCACATTTATTCAAGACATAATTAAAACTATATAATCAACACATCACACAATTGCAAGTATAAATATAAAGCGATAAATGCGAGTATAAATGTAAAGAGATAAGTGAAAGGAAATGCAAACCGGACACGATGATTTATAGTGGTTCGGTCACGAAGCACCTCTTCGCCCTACTCCACTCCCCGAGTACCCAACTCGAGAGTTACTTCACTAGTCAACAAGCTCCCTTAAGGCGGAGAAAACCGTACACAACGTTGCTTACACCGATTTACGACACAAAGCTAAATGTCGAGTTCTAATCTTAGCTAGAACCAATCTATCACAACACGACTTCACGACTTGTTCACGACTTCACAACTTCACGACTTCTTCACAACTTCACAACTTCTTCACAACTTTACAACTTCACTTCACCACACTACTTATATCACAACTATCTAACACTACTTGGTAAGATCACCATGATCTAACACTCGATCTATACATTGTGAATGTAAGACATGTCACGAATGCCCTAACTAGCCTACATAACTTCGTATCTTAATGATAACGAAAGTTCTTCTCTTGCACTTCAATGGATGGATGATTGGATCACATTTTAAACAAACTTATAATAAGTTAAGTGATCAAAGGAAAGGGTTTGAAAGGAGGTTTTAGATCTGAGAAAACTTTGTGCAAAGAGGTGAGAAAATCTGTGGAAACAGTCCACTATTTATAGGCAAAAATATTAATTTTTTATTTGGGCATCCCCTTAATTATGGCCGGTCCTCTTAATTAATTAAGGGGGCACCCATTTTTCAGACGCTCCTTTTTTGTCCTTTTGTGGGGAAGGTTTTTCTGGAACTTTCTAGCCGTTTCTAGATAGAAAATTTGAATTCAAATCATTTATTTTGAATAAAACATTTCTTATAAATACAAAAATGTTTTGTATATATTTTAAAAATGTTTGTCCCATTTTATAAATGTAAGGTTTGGAAAAATAAAAAATTTATTTGATCATTCAACAAATTAAAGTTTGTTTGTTTATACCTTTAGTGATTTACGTCGGGTGCGAACTTAAATTTATTGTTCAAGAAAACTTGAGACGTCGAAAGATGTTGACGAATTGATGATTTGTGATTACGAGTAACATAAGCATTTTACGTTATGTGTTATAAGTTACATGTTTGTCATCACCAAAACATGAAGAGAATGTATAGATTAAATATCGCAATATTTCTACCAACAATCTCCCCCTTTGTGATGATGACAAAATATGTAAACTATTACTCATAGTAAAATGTATAAGTTACTTGTTTACACTTCTTCTCCCCCTTTTGTCGAAACAAAAAGGTGGACTCCTAGATGAGACTTTCACTACACTTCAACTCTAATCAAAGAGGCGAACTTGTATCATCCTAAGTAAAGTCTTGATTCTATCAATCCCTTATAAATAATGACATCCCTTGAACATTGACTCAAGCGGATCCATAGATCAAATTAGTTGCAAACTCTTAACCTACATCAATGGTTAGTTTCGTGTAACACAAAAAATATATATAGGGATGAAATACACATATCAAGAAATGTGTAGATATCTTAAACGGTTGCAAACGTAATGGCTTCGACATTTTCAAATGCTCCCCCTTGATGTATGCTCCCCCTTGATTGGGGTACCAAGAAATTGAGTAACGGAAAAGTGCTACAAAACAAAGTTAGTAGAAAAATGCACATATATATACATGAGGAAGATAGATAGATAGCAAGACACTTAGTGGGGAACAAATCATGTATGTTTTAGGTATATGCACTCTAAAGTGTGGCACTAAAGACACCAACCTAAATAAAGAAAAATGATGAATGCTTAAGACATGGAAATGTTTAGGAACCAATGATAAGATTTGACCGACACATGCTTAAGGGCTAAGACTCGACAAACACCCTTTGGTAAAATACCGACTTTAATAAACGAGAACAAAATTCGTTTATTGATTGACACATTAGTATAATGAGAATATCATCATCTTACCAAGATACTGATTTGAATATCGAAAGACTTTCGTCAAGGTTGTATTAGGAGATTCCTAATTAAGATTTCTTTGTAAAGCATTATGTATGCTTTTCATGATTGGGGTGTTTAAGGATAAACAAGATAGTAAGACTCTATGTCAAACTAAATGTTGATGATAGGATGATTTGTCTAAACATATCCTAAATGTAACATTTAAATTTAGACGAATGTTACCGAATATCTTGGCGAGATATGCCAAAATAGATACTCTAAAAGATTTAAAAAAAATGAAAATGATACATTCTTTAAACGTTAAAAAGAACAAAGAAGGTGTAGCGTGAATGAAACGAAGGTGAAGACCAAGGTAGAACAAATAAGGTTAGATTAATATAATCAGTTTTGACAAAGGTGGATGATTTGTGAATCCATGAATTTTGTTGGGTGTTTTGAAGGTGGATATGTGAAATGAGGTGGAAGTACTTTTCATGTTTGCCTATTTTGGTGACTCAACAACACTTGAAGCTTAAATATCTTCTTTGGAGTTTCTTCTCTTCTTGAAATGAGGAAAAATGAAACATAAAAGACACACATTATGGTGACTCAACACACTTGAAGCTTGAATATCTATCTTTTTGTTCGATTACTGCTATAAAGTGGAAAATAAAAATATATAGACACTATATTGTGATGACTCAATAAACGACTTGAGCTTAAATATCTTCCTGTTGTTTCTTTACCTTTCTATAAAGTTGGAAATGAAAATAAAAGTACAAGAAGTCACAAACATGTGTGTTGACTCGATAACACTTGAAGCTTGAATGTCTTCGTTGTGTTCTTCACTTAGTAGTAAGTGAATATTTAATAAAAAAATTAAAAATAAAAGTCACAATATTGTGATGACTCGATAACACTTGAAGCTTGAATGTCTTCGTTGTGTTCTTCACTTAGTAGTAAGTGGATAAGACGCATTTCATTGTGAAATTCACTTGACTTTTGACTACATATGCACAATATGTTTTATGAGTGTAAGGAATTATGATGATGCCCTTTAATTCAAGGAGCGACATAAGGATGGTCATAGATAGTGCGTAATCATCAAGAAGGTCACAAACCTCATGATGTATAGTGGTAACTCACTATTTGAATGTAAGAAAAATGGTTACGTGGTTGAATCTCCTTGTGAAGATAACTAGGATTATGACTCAATATTGGTTATACAAAGGATGAACTCGTTTTTCTTTTACTTTGTGGTTTGAGGATGTACTAGAACTATTTATCACAACAAGATGGTAAATAATTATGAGGTTGAGATGTAAGTAAGAAAGATTATGTGAGTGAGTGTGTTTTCCCTTCCCATTAAATTCATGCTCATTCGGACATAAAGAAAAATAAAATAAAAACAAATGAAGATTAAAGAGATGTGCTTAACAATGACAAGACGCATGACCGATAGCATACAATGAACTTCATCCATGAAGTTATGTAGCTCTTCTCGAGTATTGCGAATGTTTAAAGGACAATCACATGTCGAGGTATGAGGTTGATCTAAGGATGGTAGCAGAAAAAAGTGGGCAAAAGGTATTTGACATCTATATACTAATAGAGTCATGATTAAAGTTTTGGTGAAACAAATTTGACATGATCGATGAGTGACATTTTAATTGCATTTCGCTAATTTAAAATACTTAAACATTTGGGACGAAATATTTAAGTTGTCAAACCTACTTAGAGGTGTATTGGATTTGTATCTAACTATCCATTGACAATAGAGTGGATTGTTTGGAAGGAAACGCGATTATGAATAAGAAAGAGTGTGCATGGAGACTCTAGGATACTTAAGACCATTTTGAGACTATTATGACCTATCAGATTGTGACACTAAGGTTCACATGCAATAAGGGTATAAATTCTAATGTCAAGAAAATATATTCCCTAGATGTAATAAAACCTTAATAGAATTAAGCATTTTAAGAATATTTAAGCAGTACAAAGAAATTAATGTGTAAGAACTTTATGACGTCAAAAAGTTTTATCGAGATAGGCATATCTAATCCTTTATGCATCAAATCAATATAAAGTAAATGCACAATTAACACGTAAGTCATGTAAAGCGTCATGTAAGAATAGGTTACACAGACCCAACTTCTCACATAGAAGCAATTCAACCATTAGGTTAAATTGAATTTCTAGTACAATAGGTTCTCCAGTAGTCATTCTCATTTTAGAAGAAATTAAGTTCCAAAATTTACCTGTCGAAGAGTACTAAATATGAAGTTTGCTTGACTCATTAATACTTGGCCTACTGTGACTCAAACACCATGTTTTAATGACGGTAAATCTAGATGATATATTTTACACACAATTCTAATAGAGATGTGTTGAATGTTTAGATAATCGTAATCAAAAAGTTTTAATCTTTTGTTCAAGATTTACTGGTTGTTTGGTTTTGATGGCATATTGCTTGATTTAATAGATGTGCTTGATTTAAGAATGCTCCTTAGCATATCTTGTGAATCTCATTAAGATTATTTATCTTTATTAAGTTTGTGATTCATAAATAATAAATGATTAAAATGTGACATATTTTAATCTTAAGCAAATATAATTTTCTAAGATTATTATTTTTGTCAATGTTATTATATCATAATTAAATAAATAATATGTAGCGTGTATTCTTGTAACACAACAATTCATGCTACGAAGAAAATAAAATACATAGGATATATATTATCCTTTATTAATCGTTTAATACCATAAATCGATGAATTCTTTAAACACAATGTTTCCCAAACATCATGTTATCCTCGGTAAATGAACAAGAGTATTATTCTTATTTGAGAATTTAGTTTAGAAGTGAATTTTAGCTTTGAGTTGTGCTTTTATATTGTATGAGCGAAGATTACATATGTTGTAAGTTTGCTCGTGTTTGGTTTTTCGGAAATGACAAATTTACCAATTGCATTGCAATGTAAATCGCTTGAATATTTCGGACGAAACATCCAAGTCGTCAATCCTACTTCATTGTGTATTTTAGGCATATATTTGCTAAGTATTTGGAACACAATTATTGGACAAGTAGACTCAATATGACATCATTTTCACAAGTGTGAATTATGATCCGATGCAAACTCTTATTGTCTTGAAAAAGGATGTCTTTATTTTCATATCAATCGAGTGTGATTGAGTATGCAGGTCTAAGATAATATCTCTCGTTATATTTTGATATTAATCTTAAAGCTAGACAAATAAGAATCCGATTTCTTGTCCATACTCAAAGACTTGTCAATTAGATTCGATAAATATATCAAGCATAATTTGAATAATGAATCGATATATAATCGAGATCTTTCTTGACCCTCACGAACACTCATTTAAAGTAAATAAATACTTTAATAGTGTGTTTCGTTAATCCTAAGATTATTTGTGAGAGTGAGATTAATGAATGATGAAAAGTTAACTTATCATATATTTTGTTTATTTGAAAGACGTACAATGAGCACACTTTCGACAATTCATAAGTACTATTACAAAACACAACTCTTGTAAAATGATATATGAAATAGAATTATGTGTGTTATGTTGGATCAATTCAAATACACTTAGAGTTTGAAAATACTTTTTCTTTTATATAAATACTAATGTATTAAAATGATCCATTTTCTCTTGTTTAAACAACCTAAAGTAAAACAAGGTAAGTTGTTTTAAATATTTAAACGTGTTGTTGAGAATTGATTAAATCGTTTGAAATATTTAGGTGACTAGTTTTAACTAATTTAAAAATATACTAGACAAGTTATTAAAATTTTATTCCTAAGTATATTCCCATACTCGAAAAGATTTACAAGATGTTTGAGTAACATTAAGCCATCTATGCATAAATGCAATGCAAGAACAATTTTTTAATCTTAATGCAAGAAATCTAGCAAAAACTCTAGTTAGGCATAATCTGGAAAACTAGCCACAAACGAATAGAATACATGGCACAGGTGCTAAGATATTCAATTAGCTAAATTTCAAAAGCAACGATCATTTAATATTTTCTATTAACAAGACTAAAACACAAAGAAGTGCACATAATCATATTGCATAACACATAAAAGCACCTGTTGTCGTTTTGTATATTAAATACAACAATGTATACTTAGCTCGGTTTCATTTGAAAATAAAATAGTTTCCTCCCCATTTCATAAGTTAATCAAGATCAATATTTTGAAAAGATAGATACTTAATTTTTCAAAGATATACCAACTAGGAATGCCCAACTCGAAGGAAAAGGTAAAATACAAGTTTTACGTCAAAACGAAACACAAATTTTTGACCACCATGTAGTATTTTGTCTTTCTGACTTATTTAAGTTTGGAATAATTACTTGGAAGTATTTTTAAATGAAAGTAGACTCAATTATCTTTAAAACGCCGGGTGGCACGACTTCTACGGAGTTACGGTTGATTTTATATGAATTTTCAAAGTTTCTGAAAAACTGCCGAATCAGACAGGCGGTCCCCTTAATTAATTAAGGGGACCGGCCAGGAATTAAGGGGGCCGCCCAAATATTTAAGGGGGCCGCCCACCTGATACTCAGAATTACGATTTTTGTAAAAAATTGTTTTCTGACTTTGCGAAAAGGTGTACAACTTTCTGAATTTGATACCGAACATATAACACTTATTTTAAGCATCATTTTTATCTCGAGCTAGTATAATTAGTGTATATAACATCAAAACTAATACAAGTTAATCAACAAAACACTTTTCATATTTAATCCCCCTTAATGGGTAATTTGATACATGGATCGTACTCAATTTTTAAAACCATTTGTTTTGAAAATTAGAGCGACGTGGCTCTGATACCAATTGTGGAAATCGTAGAGGGGGGTGAATACGTTTCCATTAAAAATCTTAAAATGTTTCGTATCAAATTACCGATCAAGCGTGATACAATATGATGAGTGTTCATACAAGTTATATACACATATTAATACATCGATTTACAACAATACAACCCAACACACAATATTCACATTTATTCAAGACATAATTAAGACTATATAATCAACACATCACACAATTGCAAGTATAAATATAAAGCGATAAATGCGAGTATAAATGTAAAGAGATAAGTGAAAGGAAATGCAAACCGGACACGATGATTTATAGTGGTTCGGTCACGAAGCACCTCTTCGCCCTACTCCACTCCCCGAGTACCCAACTCGAGAGTTTCTTCACTAGTCAACAAGCTCCCTTAAGGCGGAGAAAACCGTACACAACGTTGCTTATATCAATTTCCGACACTAAGCTAAATGTCGAGTTCTAATCTTAGCTAGAACCAATCTATCACAACACAACTTCACGACTTCACAACTTCACGACTACTTCACAACTTCACAACACAACTTAGCTTCACACCTTGATCATAACTACACAACTTCTTCACTTCTTCACAACTTCACAACTTCTTCACACCTTCACAACTTCACAACTCCACACCTTCACAACTTCTCCTCACCACACTACTTATGTCACAACTATCTAACACTACTAGAAAGGATCACCAAGATCCAACTACAAAACACACCATGATCACCATGATCAAGCAATTATACAAGTTTGGAATACATGGACTCGATCTATGCATTGTGAATGTAAGACATGTCACGAATGCCCTAACTAGCCTACATAACTTCGTATCTTAATGATAACGAAAGTTCTTCTCTTGCACTTCAATGGATGGATGATTGGATCACATTTTAAACAAACTTATAATAAGTTAAGTGATCAAAGGAAAGGGTTTGAAAGGAGGTTTTAGATCTGAGAAAACTTTGTGCAAAGAGGTGAGAAAATCTGTGGAAACAGTCCACTATTTATAGGCAAAAATATTAATTTTTTATTTGGGCGGTCCCCTTAATTATACAAGGCCGGCCCCCTTAATTAATTAAGGGGGCCGCCCATTTTTCAGACGCTCCATTTTTTGTCCTTTTGTGGGAAAGGTTTTTCTAGAACTTTCTAGCCGTTTCTAGGTGGAAAATTTGAATTCAAAATATTTATTTTGAATAAAACATTTCTTATAAATACAAAAATGTTTTGTATATGTTTTTAAAAATGTTTGTCCCATTTTATAAGAAAATATAAGGTTTGGAAATATAAAAAATTATTTGATCATTCAACAAATTAAAGTTTGTTTGTTCATACCTTTAGTGATTTACGTCGGGTGCGAACTTAAATTTGTTGTTGAAGAAAACATGAGACGTCGAAAGATGTTGACGTATGAATTGATGATTTGTGATTACGAGTAACTTAAGCACTTTACGTTATGTGTTATAAGTTACATGTTTGTCATCACCAAAACATGAAGAGAATGTATAGATTAAATATCGTAATATTTCTACCAACATATACTTTTTTTATTTCTTAGGTGAAATCTTTAATTAATTTCTCGAAATCAAGATAGTACAATATTCCATTTTCAGTTGATAAATAAGCAAATAAATCTAATCTTTTGGTGACACTTTAGAACGTTGGTAACTTTTAAATAACTTTAGTTTTGAAATACTTTAACATATAAGTATTACGGAACGAGTTTATATTTATAACTTAATTAAGTATATCAATCGGTATATCAGTTTTTGCATGTATAATTTCTCTCAAAACTCTTAATTTCAATTAACCACTTTTTAGCTTGTTATTATCTAGAGATTTTAACTTTTCAATGTTAAATTGTAAATTAAAGATTTCTTACTACAATTTAAATTGGTCAAATTTACTTTTCAGTGATAAAATAGCTTGATAAAATAGCTTGATAAAATAGCTTGATCTGCAATGTATGAGAAATAATCGGTTCTAAAAGCCTCTTCGCTGGTTTTTATAATTTCATTGTCAACATCATCATCATCATATTTTGTTTTCTACAAATAGCTTGTTTTTCTTTCGACTTTCGTTCCACATTCATTTTTCTTTAGTTATTTCTATAGTGAAAACTAAAGCATTCTTAAAAGAAATTATTGATTGAAGAATGATAGATGAGTATATTAGAGAAAACTACATAGTAAAAGTATGTTTGCGGGTGTCAAAATTACATCAATTCATCAATGTAAATGGTTAAATGGTTGTTATCAGACGGCTTAACTTAACATTTGCTTATATTTCATGCAAAATGCGACTTTTATATACTTAATATATTTAAGCTTAAATTTTTACAACTCATAGGCATTAAAAATGAAAAGTAAAAAAAAACCAAAACTTTGATTATTTAACATTTATCGGCTAGTTGGGGCCTTGAATAATCAGATCTTTAAAGATGACGGCAAAAAACATGTGATTGAATTAATATATATAAGGTTCTAGGAAATCGAGGGCCTTAAAAAATTAGGGGCCTAAAGCCCTAGCTTCACTTATTTTACCCTTGAGCCACTACTGCGGACATGTTTTTTTGCCTTTTGTGACACATTTTGTTTATAAAAAGTGTCATCAAATCTTAAAATCTTAGGCTTTTGCTCACACTTTTTGAAAAGTGTCACTAAAGGTTGGATTTAGTGGCACTTTTTGTGTCATTAGAACCTATGTCACTAAAAGTGTATTATCTTGATCACCGTCTACTAGCAAGATAAAGCACCTATGAGCAACGAACATTAACATAACACCTATTTGTTAGGCGACTATGTTTTTGGCCCAAGCTCGAGTGTGGGCTTGTGGTTTATTAGGTTTAGGGTTTGAGCTTGCTTATTATCCAAGCTATCTATTTATTATAAATAGACATGATATCCCACCTGTCATCTAATACTATTAACAAGTAACAACAACTAACATCATTGGATTAATAAGGTAACATAATGTTCTGGGTATATTGATACAACCCTTACGGATTGTATTAGGATAGGGCACCACTTTTAGCGGGAGCTAGCTCCGTAAGAAGAGAGTAGAGAAGATTAGAGATTTATTGACAAAACATGATTTTCATTGATGAAATCCATTCGGTAATAGCTGAATAACCCTATCTTGTAACATAAGATAAACACGAAGACTTTTCTAGATAAATACGGAGTTATTGACTTTCCTAAATAAGCACGGAGTTATTGACTTTCCTAGATAAACATGAAGACATTCCTAAACAATGACACTTAAATAAGGATAGATTTTATATGATATAATCTTTATGCCATACGGGCTTGGACTTCTCCCTATGGGGTCGTTCGAGCCGTCCGTCCTCCTGCAACGCTGGCATAACACTCTCCTCCCTTTCAAAATTCACCTTGTTCTCAAGGTAGTAAGATGGATAAGTGGTCTGAAACTCAGACAACTCTTCCCATGTAGCTTCCTCAGATGAACTACCAAGCCACTGAACCAAAATCTAACGGATTGGTTCGCCATTACGCAATAACGCCCTTCGAACATACAAGTAGTGGTTGATCCAATGGATGACCTTCGTGTTCTTCCTCAGGTAGATTAAAAATTCCCTCAACATCGGCTCCTGTAAATAGCTTGAGCAATGATACATGAAAAACCGGATGTATTTTAATTGTAGATGGAAGTTTTAAATGATACGCCACCTTGCCTACTCGTTCCAACACCTTAAATAGACCATAATATCTTTTAGACAACTTGTTGGAGAACCGTTTTGCTAAGGTGATTTGACGATACAGCTGTAACTTAACGAGCACCTTGTCATCCACATTAAATTCGACTTCACGATGGCTTCGGTTAGCTTGCATTCCTATTCGGTTCCTTACATCCAACAAATTCTCCCTAAGTTGTCGCAACAAAACGTCCCGCTCAACTAGAACCTCATCAACCGCTACCACTTTAGAAGAACCGGGTGGATACAGAATAATAAAGGGGGGTATACGTCCATACAACGCTTGATAAGGAGTCATCTTGAGGCTGCTATCAAAACTTATGTTATAACTGTATTCAACCCATGGTAACAAACGTACCCATTGGTGTGGTCGATCTGATACATAGACCATAAGTCCTGCTCCAAACCGCGGTTAACAACCTTTGTTTGGCCATCTGTCTGCGGATGATATGCCATACTAAGGTTCAATTTTGTTCCACTCGCCTCAAATAACTGTTTCCAAAATTTACTAACAAAATTGGAGCTCGATCAGATACTATAGTCTTAGGGAACCTATGATGCTTAAAAATCATATCCATGACTAATTCGGCCACTTTTGATGTGTTAAAACTAGTAGGTAAAGTGCCGAAGTGCGTATATTTAGTTAAACGGTCCACCACCATAAAAGTAACCGTTGAGCCCTTAGAAGCGGGTAACCCGGTGATAAAATCAATGGAAATATCCTCCCATACCGCAATTGGCGTGGGCAACGACTGCAATAACCCACCTGAAGCATGCATCGAATATTTGGTTTGTTGACAAACCAAACACCTTTTAATAGTGTCTACAACCGATATACGCATCCCTTTCTAGTAAAATAATGTCGCCAATCCCACTAACATTTTCTTCGAACCCCCATGGCCTGCACTAGGCGTATCATGAAACTCGGGTAATAAAACTTCTTTCAACTTAGACTAGGCTCCAATGAAACACCAACCTCGAAATAGTATCAATCCTTGCTCACGTTGAAAACCCTCCAACACCTCGCCTTGATCCAACCACATAAACTTCATTGTTTGCATTGAATAATCGTGAGTCACTTTGCCAAGTTTTTGCAACCATTGTATACCCAATACTATATCCGGACCCTTCATGGGAAGTACGTATAAATCCACATCCATACGCGACCCTTGAATGTCTATTGTAACTTGGGCACACATATTTTCACACAAAAGAGTTTCACCACTACCAATGTAAACTTTAAAGGGTTTCGTACATGTGATCGGTAAATGCATGCGTTCCACGACCCTTGGCTGCACATAATTATGAGTACCTCTATTATCGATAAGAATGTGAACCCTTCCTGATCCTAATGTGCCCTACGATTGAAACGATCGTGGACTACCATGGCCTACCAACGAATTTAAGATCGAGATATCACCACTTTCCATAGCATCATCCTACTCTCCGTCTCCCGACTGCTCCATAACTTCGTCCTCGTCCGCCATTAACAACAAAAATTTGCCCGGACACTTATGTCCGCGTACCCATTTATTATCCCAATTAAAGCACAAGCCCTTACTACGATGATCCTATCGCTTGGATGGAGATATCCACTTAATAGGAAGTGGTGTTGCCCTCGAATTATTCCCTACCTGGTTTTTGAGTCGAGTTATGGTAAAACGCGATGTTGTCTTTGTCTAGGTTTGTGATCCACTGGCCACTACAGATCTACTAGCTGGTGGGGTTACCCATTGATCCTCCAAACGTGCTTCCGTAACCCTCACTAATGAAAAATCATCACCAAGAGATGTTGGTTTTACGACCAACAGCTCACATTGCAATGAGGGTTTAAGCCCTGACACATAAAAATAGATAAGTAAACCCGTAGATATATCAGTTACCCGATGCATTAACTTTTCAAATTCACCTTGATACTGGGTAACTGTTCCTGTTTGTAACAATTTGGATAGCGCCCCTTGAGGATCTTCATACTTGCATGGTTCAAAATGATTTCGCACACTCTCCAAAAATCCCTCCCACGTAGTTATTAAATGGTTACGTGTCATCTAACAGAACCACTCCGCTGCGTCGCATTTGAGATTAAAGCCCAAGATCCATAACCTTTGATCAACCGGCGTTGCCAAAAGAGAAAAATACTCATTGATTGAGAAAATCCAACTGTCCGAATCGTTCCCGGAAAACTTTGGTACGTCCAACCGCATTGAACGTGGAATCGGTGATCCTAGATCACCGCCCACCTTGACGTGATTGAATTAGAGTATGAGTGGCTTGCAACTCGGCATACAACGCCGCAACCTAAGCCTGGAAGGCATCGACCTGTTGTTGTTGAGCAGTGGCCTGCTCCTTGAGCAGTAAACGAATTTCTTCCGCGTCCATGACAATGAAAGCACCAGTTGATACGGCCCTTACGGAGTGTATCGGGATAGGGCATCACTTTTAGTGGGTGCTAGCTCCGTAAGAATAGAGAAGAGAAGATTAGAGATGTATTGACCAAACATAATTTTTATTTTTGAAAATCATTCGGTATATATAGTCGAATAACCCTATCTTGTAACATAAGATAAACACGAAGACTTTTCTAGATAAACACGGAGTTATTGACTTTTCCTAGATAAACATGAAGACATTCCTAAACAATAACACTTAAATAAAGATAAATTTTATATGACATAATCTTTATGCCATACGGGCTTGGACTTCTCCCTCTGGGGTCGTTCGGGCCGTCCGTCCTCCTTCAACACTGGCGTAACATATATGTTATCAAAATTAGTTATTACGTTTTCAATAATGGTTATTAACATTATGTTTATTAATTTTTATAGCATATCATTATGAATTTTCTATGTCATAAAAATCTTCTAGTAGATGAGGGAAAGGGGTTGGGGGTTAAGCTTAAAATTGAGTCAAACAAAGGTTTGTGAGTAATCCAAACACGAAGCTTACTAACTAACTACTCAGTTAGAACAACCCTCACTCGAACCAAACCGGATCCCAAAAACAGCCCTATGTGGTGGAAGCTTTCAACCATTAGGTTGTGAATCGATTCTCTTAAAAAAAACATATGTACATAACTTCATTGGTCGTTTAAAAAAAGCATTGTATTTCAAAAGGAACACGCATAGCATGAATATTAAGATCAAATAATACAGATCCTAAAAATGAAAATTTTATATTGCTCTTTTTGATTAGTTTACATATCGTGCAATTATAAGTATAATGGAGCAAAAAGATTGATACATCCCATCAGGTTCCACCAAAACATAACGATGCTAAGTGATTAACAAGACTAGGTGGATACGACACAATAAGTACCAGCATAATCCCATCATGAATTAAACGTGTTATATCCCACAATGAACTAAAGCTACTTTGTTCATATCCATCTCGTTTATACAATTTTTTTATTATCTAATTCATTTAGTGTGTACTCGTACAATTAGTTTTAGCATCGACAATAACTCATTTATCGGCGATTAGTAAATAAATCGTGAAAACCTGCCTTATTTTAACTATGGTCGTATTTATACATTAATTACCCAATTTTGCTTCTGCAAATCAATGCCAAAAAAGTCTCCACCCACGGCCTAAAAATTGGGAGGAAAGCAAGTCACCTAGTACAAAAGGGTACAAGGCTCATGGTGATGAGTAATTGGTGTCCCCACCATAATTCCTACCCATGGCCAAGACCAGGCTAAGTAAGCTCTTGCTAATTGCACTATTGTTTTCCAGAATAATTAATGGCAATTTTTCAGTTTACTTTTGGTGAAAACCTTGTGTTTTTACTGAATGGTGTGATCCCACTGCAAGCTATGGAATTGAACTGAAATAACTTCACTTCACTTCAAATCAAACTTAATCAATAGTTGAATTTTGCACACATAAACAAACAAACATATAAATGCCATTGCTTTTTAGTTTCGAAATCAAATAATTGCTCAAACTACTAGCTAGATCATTTAATTTTTCTAAGTAACTGATGTTAAAATTACTAGCAAAAATGTGGGTTTGGTAGAACTCAGATTCCAAGTGGCTTAGGCTGTTGACAATGCAACCATTTTCTTGTGGGTACTGTACTCTTCGTGGAAAGATTTGTCCAAGTAAAACTTTGAATATTTGTGTGTATTTAAAAAAAAAATTAAACTAGTTTTCAGTTCAACTATTGTTTTGGCATGTTTTGAATAAACTCATGTTCTTAAAGCAATGAATATTCATAATTTGAGTTGAATGAATCAGTAGTGATATAAATATACTTCACGGGTCAGGAAAGATTCACCCAACATGAAAGAGCTTCAGAGCTTTTGTAAAGTTTAAAATCACAACGCTAATAAAACCATGTCTCTTTTTTTGTCACCTTACTGAATCATCAATATCAACACTCATAAGTTTAGTAATCTTGCCACAAATACCACCCTTGGTCATGAGTCCACATTATGAAAGCATAAAATTGAGTAAAAAAAAGTTAGTGAGAAATCCCAACACGAACCTTACTAATTAACTACTCAGTTACACAACCATGACTCGAACCAAACCCGGATCCCAAAATCATCCCCATGTGGTGGAACCTTTCAACCATTAGGTCGTGAATCTATTCTTTTTGAAAACATATATAAGTACATCTGTTGATACAAAAGTTAGGCTAGGTTGTATTTGGCTCGAATAAGCACTTATTCGGGTATGGAGTAACCCGTTCTTGTACCAAGTGAATTTATTCAGGATCCCTGCACAAGGAATGAAACACCGTTAATCTTATCGTGGGAGCGGATCCCACGATTAGACTCCGGCGTGAGAGTAAGTATATAACTTTGGGGAATAATCGAATGTAATTAGGGTTTATGCGATACCTGTATTGATGATAATCGTCTTCCTTTTATAGGCCGAGTAGGCCCTAGGGTTTCC
>BQNB010072555.1:0-24587 GCA_026074375.1 Tanacetum coccineum
CTTGGAGCATTTTGATATAAAACACTGTTTTTCTGTTGAAAAATTTCTTGATTAAGTTGAGAATCAGCTTCCAAAGTGATGCAATGTTTTTCAAGAGTTGTAAAATTCTTACAAAGTTTATCGTAAGTTTCTTTATCAACAACATCCTTTTTGTTAAGAAGTTCAGTCTTGAGTTCGAGACACTTTTGACATTCATTCACAGTTTCACAACCATCATTCACAAACAAATTCACAACAGTTTTTACAATCATTCATTCATACTTGATTTATTTTATCTTCTAAAGTTCTGGACTCCAAGCGATGTTGTTCGACAGCCTGTTCTATTTGATAAAGACATTTTGGACATCGGCAAGTTCATCAACCAAGTATTGATTGAAGTTATTAAAGATATCTTTTAATTCTTTTATAAACGGAATAATTTCATCTCGAAAACAAGCCTTTGTATGTTCAAACCCCCATGTGCCCTCAGTGATAGCTGTGGCAGTGGTTCTTTCTTTGACAACCTGATCAAAGCCAGTAAGATGACGTTTAAGCTCTTTCAAGCTAGTATTCACCATACTCACTTTAGGAAGTTCTTTTGGAACCTCAACTTTGTTGGTTGTGGAAGAAGGAGATGGGTCTAAAAGTGGGACCAAAGTTGCTTTCCAATAGGTATGTTCACTATATAAATCAGATTGTCGAACAAATCATTTATTGTAATCGTTATTAAGAACATCATAATTAATGGGTTTAGTGTTCACTTTATGTTTTACAACCATTGGATCTTGTTATTTCAAAAGTATTTTTGAACGACTCTCTTCACAAAGCATTAATGTCTCATCAGAATCAGGGATCACAATAGCATCCATTTTAAGAATGACATTCCTGTTGATTGATAATTTTTAAACCACACCTTTTAATATATATAATATATAATAAAATATAAAATATATAATAAGTATAATTTAAAAACACAAATCAATAAAACCGAGAAGTAGTATAGAATGTTCCCGGGTCGTTTATCCCCAACGAGGCTGGACTGGAGAATCGATACAGTCGGAAGATTGGAGTTTGAATGAGAGAATTGATTTGAGAGTGTGGAAAGCTAAGTTAAACAATAACAAACAAAAACGTTTAAGAAAAACCTAAAAATTATGAAATTAAGCTGAAAAACGAGAGCAGGAATCCCGAACAAGGGGTCAAAAACCTAAAATCTTCAAAATTAACCCTACAAAGAAATTTTTACTTCTAAACTACTCTAGGGGACTAATAATGAAGAATGAAAAAGACTAGACTGAAAACGGAGGTCGTTTGACCCAAAAACGAGTCAAGACAAAAACCGTACCCGAGCCCCGTTCTTTAAAAATCAAAAGTTTACAAAATTAACCCTACGAAAGTTTTTATATTTTTCCTACGTAAATTATGACTAAAGAAAATTTTCTAAAAAAGAAAAATATTTTTTTTTTGATAATTTTTGTATTTTTTATGAATTTTTAAAACTTTTAACGAAATTAAATTATAAAAAATACTAAACTATTTTTAAAAATTCTGAAAAAATTACTAAAATTTCTTTATACTAATACTATCCTAAGAAAAATAAGAAACCCAAATTTCGGCTTATAAATAAGCCAAAATTAAGCTCAAACGAGCTTATAGCTTAAAGGGTGAAAACTAGGTTAAATACTAAACCACTTGGGACTCTAACGTAGAAGTCCCAAGGGCACAGCGGTAAGGGCTTGGTTATAAAAAGGGGTGTATTGAGGGTAGAAGCCCGGGTTCGAGTCTTGCTCACCCGGGTTTCCCCTTATCTCCCCTTTTTTTTTAACTTTTTACACAAACTTGATAAGCTCCTTGAGCTTATCAATTTTTATAACTACAAGAATTTGTGAAAACTTATAAATAAGCTAAAAAAGGGGCTTTTTGCTGGACAGCAGCTTATATTAAGCTTAAGGCAAGATTGCTTTATCTTTTTGACTTTTTGGACTAATAAGCTAATATTTGATCAAATAAGCTGAAAAGGGGTTCTAACCTAACCTAAATAAGAACTTATGAACTAAAGTCTAGCAACTAAATAAGCTGAAAAAGGCTGAATAGACAGAAAGCTTGAATAAGCTTAAGGCAAAAGTGGCTTACGGCTTTTGACTGTTAGCACAAATAAGCAAAGAAAATAGGAAAATGAGCACACACAATTTAACACACCATCATTAAGAACTATTAGGAACAAAAATAAGCAATGGGAAGAAGCCCAATAAGCCAGAAGTTGGCTTAAGCACTCAGCAGTACTAACTTTGGAGTTAGTACTGCTAGGCAAAAATGTGGCTTTTTCTTGCACACAATAAGCAATGGAAAGGACAAATAAGCTAGCACAGGCAACAAACCACTTAATAAGCAACTAAGAAGCTAAAATCAACCACTAATAAGCACCTAATAAGCAAAAAAAAGAAATTAAGCTATTTTCCTACACTATGCTAGAAAAAGTTTAAAAGCCTACTTTGAGCTTAAATTTAAGCTACCTAGAGGATGTCCTAAGGTCTGAAAATAAGGGGGCTTATCAAAGAGCTTATTGGCTTTTTAGAAAAGCCAAAAACTCATGCTACAGTTAACAAATGAGCTAGAAAGATGGGCTTGAAAATGGTGTCTAGCACCAGGGGAAATAAACCTAAAACAAAGGGCTTATTTCTGTCAAATAAGCTCAAAATGAAAAATAAAGTTGAGACAGATTAAGCTTGGCTTAAGGTGAGCTTGTGCACAAATTTCAAAGGACTGAAAAACATTTTGTTGAGAATTTGGAATGAAAATCTTAAGTAGTCTCACTTGTGAAAATTCTAAAAAATATTGACAGAATGTAAAAAAAACACTAAGGACTCTAAGGCTTTGGCTAGTTGGTTTTAGCACACACAAATGACACACTTAATAGCACACAACTTAAGTTTTCTAAAGCTTAAGCAAATAAGCATATAAAGCTTTTTTAAAACTAACAGATCCTAAGAAAATAAATGAATACTTGAAAAACACTTTTTTTGAACTTAAAACTTTGGAAAAACAGACTAAAAAGAGCTTAAAGACTTAAGCTAAAGTTAACCATGTGACACCAACCCATAACATTCCTGTTTTGACCCATTTTGGGCTTGTACCAAACACCCCTTTATACTTTAAAAAACTGATTTTAACCCTTTTAATTACTAAATTGAGCACTAAATTTTAGAAACAACTACTAAACATGCAAAGTTAGATAATAAAAAGTGAAGAGCAAAAACAATTAAGCACTTTAAAAAGCTTAATTGTTTTTCCTATTCACACTTATTTCTAACTTTTGCATGTTTAGTAGTTGTTTCTAAAATTTAGTAATTAAAAGGGTTAAAATCAGTTTTTAAAAGTATAAAGGGGTGTTTGGTACAAGCCCAAAATGGGTCAAAACAGGAATGTTATGGGTTGGTGTCACATGGTTAACTTTAGCTTAAGTCTTTAAGCTCTTTTTAGTCTGTTTTTCCAAAGTTTTAAGATCAAAAAAGTGTTTTTCAAGTATTCATTTATTTTCTTAGGATCTGTTAGTTTTAAAAAAAGCTTTATATGTTTATTTGCTTAAGCTTTAGAAAACTTAAGTTGTGTGCTATTAAGTGTGTCATTTGTGTGTGCTAAAACCAACTAGCCAAAGCCTTAGAGTCCTTAGTGTTTTTTTTTACATTCTGTCAATATTTTTTAGAATTTTCACAAGTGAGACTACTTAAGATTTTCATTCCAAATTCTCAACAAAAATGTTTTTCAGTCCTTCGAAATTTGTGCACAAGCTCACCTTAAGCCAAGCTTAATCTGTCTCAACTTTATTTTTCATTTTGAGCTTATTTGATAGCTTATTTTAAGCTGTCAAAATAAGCCCTTTTTTAGGTTTATTTCCCCTGGTGCTAGACACCATTTTCAAGCCCATCTTTCTAGCTCATTTGTTAACTTTAGCATGAGTTTTTGGCTTTTCTAAAAAGCCAATAAGCTCTTTGATAAGCCCCCTTATTTTCAGACCTTAGGACATCCTCTAGGTAGGTTAAATTTAAGCTCAAAGTAGGCTTTTGAACTTTTTCTAGCATAGTGTAGGAAAATAGCTTAATTTCTTTATTTTGCTTATTAGGTGCTTATTAGTGGTTGATTTTAGCTTCTTAGTTGCTTATTAAGTGGTTTGTTGCCTGTGCTATCTTATTTGTCCTTTCCATTGCTTATTGTGTGCAAGAAAAAGCCACATTTTTGCCTAGCAATACTAACTCCAAAGTTAGTACTGCTGAGTGCTTAAGCCAACTTCTGGCTTATTGGGCTTCTTCCCATTGCTTATTTTTGTTCCTAATAGTTCTTAATGATGGTGTGTTAAATTGTGTGTGCTCATTTTCCTATTTTCTTTGCTTATTTGTGCTAACAGTCAAAAGCCGTAAGCCACTTTTGCCTTAAGCTTATTCAAGCTTTCTGTCTATTCAGCCTTTTTCAGCTTATTTAGTTGCTAGACTTTAGTTCATAAGTTCTTATTTAGGTTAGGTTAGAACCCCTTTTCAGCTTATTTGATCAAATATTAGCTTATTAGTCCAAAAAGTCAAAAAGATAAAGCAATCTTGCCTTAAGCTTAATATAAGCTGCTGTCCAGCAAAAAGCCCCTTTTTTAGCTTATTTATAAGTTTTCACAAATTCTTGTAGTTATAAAAATTGATAAGCTCAAGGAGCTTATCAAGTTTGTGTAAAAAGTTAAAAAAAAAGGGGAGATAAGGGGAAACCCGGGTGAGCAAGACTCGAACCCGGGCCTCTACCCTCAATACACCCCTTTTTATAACCAAGCCCTTACCGCTGCGCCCTTGGGACTTCTACGTTAGAGTCCCAAGTGGTTTAGTATTTAACCCCTTTTTGGCCCTTAAGGCTATAAGCTGTTTACAGCTTATTTCGGCTTATTTATAAGCCGAAATTTGGGGTTCTTATTTTTCTTAGGTTAATTGTAGTACAAAGTATTTTAGGAAAAAATTTCAGAATTTTTAAAAATAGTTTAGTATTTTTTATAATTTAATTTCGTTAAAAGTTTTAAAAATTCATAGAAAATTCAAAAATTATCAAAAAAATATTTTTCTTTTTTAGAAAATTTTCTTTAGTCATAATTTACGTAGGAAAAATATAAAAACTTTTGTAGGGTTAATTTTTCAAACTTTTGATTTTTAAAGAACGGGTCCCGGGTACGGATTTTGTCTTGACTCGTTTTTGGGTCAAACGACCTCCGTTTTCAGTCTAGTCTTTTTCATTCTTCATTATTAGTTCCCTAGAGTAGTTTAGAAGTAAAAATTTCTTCGTAGGGTTAATTTTGAAGATTTTAGGTTTTTGACCCTTTGTGCGGGATTCCTGCTCTCGTTTTTCAGCTTAATTTCATGATTTTTAGGTTTTTCTTAAACGTTTTTGTTTGTTATTGTTTAACTTAGCTTTCCACACTCTCAAATCATTTCTCTCATTCAAACTCCAATCTTCCGACTGTATCGATTCTCTAGTCCAGCCTCGTTGGGGATAAACGACCCGGGAACATTCTATACTACTTCTCGGTTTCATTGATTTTGTTTTTAAACTATACTTAATATATATTTTATATTTAATTATATATTATATATAAAAGAGGTGTAGTTTAGCACCAATCAGTGTCTATATGGAAATTACTCTAGTTTATGTTTAAGTTAAAACACAAGGACTAAAAGTGTTGTTTAAGTTTGTGTTTTACCTATAAATACTCCCCTCTAATCAACATTAGAGGGTGAAGCTCACATTTGTATTTTCCTTTCATTTTACATTTTAATAAAACTTTGAAAATTAGAAAAATCTCTCTCCTTATCATTATGGTTTATTCTTATTTTGAGCTTCCCTGACCTCCCGAGATCGTGAATCGAGAATTCTGATCAGCTTATTTCACATTTATTTGGGCTTATTCGGTCCAGTTCTGCTTATTTGAGCTTATTTAGTCTGTTCAGCAGCTTATTAGAGCTTATTCAGTCCAGTTTCAGTTCACATAAGGAGGTTGTTTCCGAGAACAACGACCCGAAAGGGAGAAATAAGCTACGCAGCTATTCCTAACGCCACCGCTCACCTGGCATTTAATCTTTATTGAGAGCTACCGTTAAGTAATAGATTATTTATGGAATTGACTTATCTCAGTGTCCGATTAAAAGCATGTGAATAAATCATTGAAAAACCAAAAAAGATTAGTGTATATTTTCTTTTAAATTTTCTAATTTGTGCATGCGCACCAGTTCTCCAAGCCCGTAGACTCATACAACCACAAGTCCGACAAACTTCTGTTGAATCACCAAATCTTGAGAAACCAATAACAATCAAGAAACTTTCAATCCTCCCATAGTTACGATGGACGATAATCGTACTATGGCTCAATTGCTTCGAAGCACCCACCAATGGTTACAGGATCGATCGTGTTTGTTCCTGAATCAACGCAAACACTCTGAGATCAAGATGGTCCTACTTAATTCTGTTTCAAAACAAGCAAATTATGACATAGATAAAGAAGACCCACATGCTCACATCCATATTTCAACAAAGAATCACTGTCTACGATAATGTCCCGAACGTCCCGAGTAAGTCGGTTAAGCTTATGCTTTTATCCATTTTACCTCGAGTGAGCAGCCCGGATTTGCTTGACAAAGAACCCCTCGATCGATTCTTACTTGGATGACTTGTTCAAATCATTAACAAATTATTTCCTCCTTCGAGAAAGACAAACTTAGATAATTGAAATCACGAGGATTCACCAAAGATTTGACGAATCGTTTTATAAGCATGGGACCGAATCATATCTTCCTTAGGGCAGCCGCATCATGGGTTTACAGAATTGCATCAACTCGATAACATTCTATAATGCCCAGAACTCAAATGATCAAGATTCATTTGAATTCCCCGCAGTGTAACTTTTGATAAAAATGCCCGAGAATGTCTAAAAATCATCGAGAGCAAATCCAAAGTTCGCAATTCACGAAGCAAACCCGTTGTTGCTAAAGTGAGTACAAGCACTTCCACCTCCGGAATCTCTCCCGATGTCTCCGAACTCAAAGATATGGTTAAAGCATTACTCCTTGATAAGAAGAATCAATCCCAAGCTCCCGCTCACCAAACTCCCGCGTCCGTAAAAGCGGTCGAGGAAAGTTGTGTGACTTGCGGTGGAGCCATTCATATCAAAGTGTCCCGCAACCGATGGTATGTTTTATCATGACAACATTCAAGCTTACGTCTCGCAGCGCTGCGGCTAATTTTAATCAAGGAAGTATCCGAGATGCCCGACCTCCAATGGTTGCAAACCAAATTCGACCTCCCGGTTTTCCTCCTATGCAAAACCATCAAAACAACCAAAATCGGGGGATCAATTTCAACCAAAATCGGGGGAACAATTAATAACCACAATCGGGGGGGGTTTTTTTTAAAAAAAAAAAAAAATAATTTCAGTCAAGGACCAATTTATCAACCCCAGGTTAATCAAGCTCCCGTTTACCAAGCTCCCGCTCCTCAAACACAAGGTGTGTCTAAGACCGATTTTGATAGCTACGTAAAGGCTAATGATGCGGTTATGAGGAATGTGCAAAACCAGGGGCAAAACCCTGCAAAACCAATTGAACAACTGGCTACTTCGAATCAGCGCTTGAAAGTATTCTAAGTACCTTTAACAAAATAAAAACCGCCTCTACTTCAGGTTCGGAAACTCCTCCCAGGTAACCACCATTTACCAACCCGCAGGAAGATTTGAAAAGGTATCACCACCCGAAGAGGTGTTGCAATATCAAGGACCCTCGTCCTTCTACTTCATCTTCTCCTCCGAAAGTGATGAATCGTGATACCGAGGTTACAAAGGACACGATGCTTCCTACTAATAACGGAAGCACCGAAGACGTCCAACCTCCGGTTATTCAAGTCCAATCTCAAAATCCAACTTCTGAGCCCGTTGTTGATCCCGTTAGTGCTCCAAGGCCTAACCAACGAACATCAATTCCATTCTTCAAGAAGAAATGATGAAAGGCGCCGTACAAAAAGCTAACGATCAAATTTATAAATCTATCGAAATCTTTAGAGATTGAGTTTCAAAATTTAGCTTTACGGATGCCTTGACCCTTATGCCCAAAAAAAATAATATTTGCTTCGACTCTAAAAACTTACACGAAAACAAGAGAAGTTGAGTGAAAAGCTAGAACTACCATTAAACGAGAATTGCTCACAGTCCATCCTAAACAAGTTACCTAAAACCTGGAGATACCCCTGGGCCCGATTTCTCATTTCCAGTGTATTTCTGATTAATACGTGGCAACGCCTGGCCGCTCTTGGCGCAATCCCACCCCCCCCAGCATTATCCTTATGCATATTTGCCGTCTGGAAAGACTCTCTCTTCCCGAACTAACGCCCGACTTGCAACGCTGAAACGTACAAGATCGTTCAATCACTGAACCAATCGGTATTGCTAAAGACGTCCGTCTAATGGTGGGAAAGTTCCAGTTTCCGGCAGATTTTATGGTCGTTGATTTTGAGCCAGACCCTCGAGTACCTTTAATCCTCGGGAGAAGTTTCTTAAAGACCAGTCGTGCATTAATAGATGTTTACAAAGGTGAAATAACCCTTCGTGTTGGCAAAGAGGCCATCACCTTCAATCTGGACCAAACTTCGAGATACACGGCCAATTACAATCATATGACGGCAAACCAAATCGACGTCATTGAATTGGCATGTGAAGAATACTCGCAAGAAGTTCTAGGTTTTTCTGATTCAGTTGCATACGGAAATCCTTCTCCAGATTACGATCCAATTGTTTCAAATTCCCCTTCACCAACACTATCTCCTTTGGAGATGAGATTTTTCTCCTTCTTGAAGAAGCAAATGCTTTTATAGCTGTCGATGAGAGCCAATTTCACCGATATTGATGCTACTTACTATAGATCTGGAAGGTGACATTCTTATTCTAAGAAACCTTCTCAATAGTGAACCGTTACCTCCTCTTCCGAATCAAAAGAAATTCACCCGGAATCCGGGAAGAACTTAAAGTTGTTGAAGCTAAATCATCATTTGATGACCTCCCCGAGTTGACTCAAGGACATGCCACCTCATGTAGAATACGCATTCTAGAAGCCGACGACAAGTTTGCCAGTATAATTGAAAAGATTTAAAGGATGAGGAAAAGGCAGCTCTTATCAAGGTTCTAAAGTCCCACAAGCGACCCATCCTTGAACTCTCAGATATCAAGGTGTTGATCCAGAAGTTGTACTCACAAAATCCTTATGGAAGAGGACTACGAACCAACAGTTCAGAGTCAAAGACGGGTAAACCCAAAGATCCATGACGTCATCAAAAAAGAGGTTGAAAAACTCCTTGACGCCGGATTAATTTATCCGATCTCTGACAGTCCATGGGTAAGCCCGATACATTGTGTACCAAAGAAGGGTGGTATAACCGTCGTCAAGAATGATGATAATGATTTGATACCAACTCGATTGGTCACGGGGTGGAGAGTGTGCATTGACTATCGAAAGTTGAATGAGGCCACCCAAAAGATCAATTTTCCATTGCCCTTCATGGATCAAATGCTCGAAAGACTCGCGGGAAACCAATACTATTGTTTCCTCGATGGCTTCTCGGGTTATTTTCAGATTCCCATTGACCCGAAGGATCAAGAGAAGACAACTTTTACTTGCCCATACGGAACATTCGCCTATCGCCGCATGCCTTTTGGGCTATGCAATGCACCTGGCACGTTTCAACGATGTATGATGGCAATCTTCCATGACATGATCGAAAAGACAATGGAAGTGTTCATGGATGACTTCTCGGTCTTCGGGGATTCTTTCTCTACATGCCTATCCCATTTGGAAAAAATGTTAAAGCGGTGTGAAGACACCAATTTGTCCCTAAATTGGGAGAAAAGCCATTTTATGGTTAAAGAAGGCATTGTTCTTGGACACAAAATTTCTAAGTCGGGAATTGAGGTCGATCGTGCTAAAGTTGAAGTTATAGCCAAGCTCCCTCACCCGACTACTGTGAAAGGTGTCCGTAGTTTTCTTGGGCATGCCGGGGTTTTTACCGACGTTTCATACAAGACTTTTAGAAAATTTGCCCTCCCAATGACCCACTGCTTAAAAAGCAGACTCCATTTTCTCTCGGAAGAGTTTCATCGAATCCTTTAATACACTTAAAAGAAAATTGACCGAGGCTCCAATTTTGATTGCTCCCGACTGGGACTTGCCCTTCGAACTCATGTGTGATGCAAGCGACTTTGCAATTGGGGCAGTCCTAGGGCAACGAAAGAACAAGCATTTCCAACCAATTCACTATGCCAGCAAGACAATGTCCGAAGCTCAAGCACACTACACTACGACCGAAAAAGAATTACTTGCCGTAGTGTACGCTTTTGAGAAATTCCGGTCATATCTCGTTTTGTCCAAGAGCATAGTGTATACCGATCATTCTGCTATAAAGTATCTCTTTGCTAAAAAGGATGCTAAGGCAAGACTAATGCGGTGGATCCTTTTGCTCCAAGAATTCGATGTTGAAATACGAGACAAAAAAGGAGCAGAAAATCTTGCCGCCGATCATCTCTCCAGACTTGAGAACCCTCACCAAAATGAGTTCGAGAACAAAGAAATCACTGAAACATTTCCTCTCGAAACTCTTGGATCGGTTGCTCTTCGTATGATAGTACCACCATGGTTTGTAGATTTGCAAATTACCATGCGGGGAACTTCATTGTCAAGGGAATGTCGTCCCAACAGAAAAACAAGTTTTTCAAAGATGTCAAACATTACTTCTGGGACGACCCCTTTCTATTCAAGATCTGTGCAGACCAAGTAATTAGGCGTTGTGTTTCGGGGCAAGAAGCTTTTGACATTCTTAAAGCTTGCCACAGTGGACCCACCGGGGGACACTACGGTGCCAATTACACCGCTAAAAAGGTCTTCGATTCAGGATTTTATTGGCCCACGATCTACAAGGATGCCCATGACTTTGTCACCCGATGTGACATTTGTCAACGTCAAGGCAAAATTTCGCAACGTGATGAGATGCCACAAAACCCATCCAAGTTGGGGGGGGGGGGGGGTGCAAATCCTTGAAAGTTGGCATTGATTTTATGGGGCCATTCCCGTCTTCAAGAGGGAACAAATATATACTCGTGGCAGTCGATTACTTATCAAAATGGGTTGAAGCGAAAGCGCTCCCCACCAATGATGCCCGAGTTGTTTGCAAATTTCTTAAGACTCTCTTCTCCAGATTTGGTGCCCCTCGTGCAATCATAAGTGATCGCGGAACCCATTTTTGCAATGACCAGTTTTCAAAGGTCATGCTTAAATACGGAGTCACTCATCGTCTCTCCACCGCGTATCATCCACAAACAAGTGGACAAGTTGAGGTATCCAATCGTGGTTTGAAAAGAATTCTTGAAAGGACCATAGGCGAAAATCGTGCCTCTTGGTCGGACAAACTAGATGACGCTCTCTGGGCCTTCCGTACAGCTTACAAAACACCCATCGGGTGCACTCCGTATAAGCTTGTGTACGGAAAGGCATGTCATCTACCGATTGAGTTGGAGCACAAAGCTTATTGGGCCCTTAAGCATACAAACTTTGATATCAAAACCGCGGGTGATCACAGAAAAGTTCAGCTCAACGAACTTAATGAACTTCGTGATCATGCTTATGAAAATTCTTTGATTTACAAGGAGAAAACAAAGAGAATTCATGACTCCAAGATCAAAAATCGCGTTTTCAACGTCGGTGATCGAGTCCTCCTCTTTAACTCTAGATTAAAAATCTTCTCAGGCAAGCTTAAAACCCGCTGGAGTGGACCATTCACTGTAACCCAAGTTTTTCCATATGGCACTGTCGAGTTATCCCAAAACTCTGGGCCAAATTTCAAAGTGAATGGTCACCGTTTGAAGCACTACTTTGGAGGGGACGTACCACAATTGGTAGTCCCGGATCTCCAGACATTCCCCATGGACCAATAAATTCGGGGATGGGTCAAGCATAGCGACCTTAAACAAGCGCTTCGTGGGAGGCACCCCATGCTTATCAGTAGTAGTAATAAATAAGTGTTTTTGTGTGAGGAGGCTTACATTTTCCATTACCCATGTTTTGTCCATGTTTTGTGTGCTTTG
Organism: Tanacetum coccineum; assembly: GCA_026074375.1. NCBI lineage: Eukaryota > Viridiplantae > Streptophyta > Magnoliopsida > Asterales > Asteraceae > Tanacetum > Tanacetum coccineum. The sequence continues at coordinate 12,116 of BQNB010072555.1, forward strand.
TGTTGAATGTCCAGGATTTCCCGGATTGTGAAGACTCTCGTGCTCGCATTTTATAAAAAAAAACAAAAATATAAATAAATTTTAATCACAAGAGTTACACAGCCTCACTTCATTTTGGGAATCAGAATCCAAATCTATGACTAACGTTTTATCTTTTGGCACACTTAATAAACGGCCTTAGATTTACGTAGGTACCCCTTTAAAACATCGAGGACGATGTTTAGTTCTAGTATGGGGGGGATCTTCGATTTGATTTTTGCCTGCAGTCGTTGTTATCACGTAATCCCGTTTTTACCACCAAATTTTTGCAAAAAAAAAAAAATTTATAAGTGTTTTGTCACAGTTTTGACTTTCCTAATGGGTAGAATGAGAATAATTTTTGACTCGATCGGGCGTGTTGAGCCCTAGCTAGTTCCTCAACTTATCGCTTGTAGGCTAAGCTTTCACGAATTCTATCGTTCGAATTTTAATAAGGTGAAGAACAAGAAGTGATAGAGTTAAATATAAGTTTATGTGCTGAGCAAGATTCTTCTAAAACTTATATGAGTAACTTGTGGCTTTTTCTCCCATTAGCTTCTAATCCACCTAATCATACGTGCTCATTTCAATTCAACTAAGTCAATCAATGTTTTTAGAAAAAGCTTCAAATTTGTAACTTGATTCTTTAAAGCGAGATTTTTCTGTTCTTAGTAATTTGAAAGTTAAAATGCCAAAGAAGCATGAATGAAATATGAATGCAAAAATGCATGAATATTGAAATTAAAGCATACATTTGATTATATGGAACAAGTAAAAGATGTGTCGTGATATCCCACTCCGCTAACCACGAGGTGGGGGTTCAAACTAAGACATCTTTACTTCTAGGGATTTGGTGTGTTGTGATATCTCACCAGGAAGCGAGGTCTAGGTGAGGGTTCAAACTAAGACACCTATCCTTAGCCATTTTAGGAAGAAGGTGTTGATGTGATTTCCCACTACGCTAGCAACAGGGTGGGTTTTCAAACTAAGAACACCGGTCGTTGGTTGTGATATCCTACTAGGGAGCGAGGCCTAGGTAGGTGTTCAAACTAAGCAACGCATTCCTAGCTTTAAGAACTTATGATTATAATGATGAAGATGTTGCAAAAAGTTCTACAGTTAAAATTTCGTTCTTTAAAATCAAGTTACAAGGACCTAATAAGTTGTTGCTTTGAGTCTTGATTCATCTTGAATTACGACTATGGAAATAAGTTGATCTATGGTTGAGTTGAAATGAGTACACACATTTAAATCATATATCCATGTTGGGAGTTAAAAGTTCACAAGTCATAAGTATGAGTGCTTAACATTTAGACTTATATTGACAAATGATCTTGTTTAATTGCTTGGTTTGGATCTAGTGAAAAATCGGGGACGATGAATTTATCCGTCAGGACATCCGTAGATTATTCTATGGACGCTTCTCATTCTATGATCCCAATGTTTATAAAATAAAGGAAGTCAAACAGGTAGTTAAGAAAAGAAAAAGAATAAGAAAAATCCAAAAATATTAGGGATAGTTAGTGTACATATCAAACTTGGTGAAAACGGGACTCGTCGAAACTTTTGATTCTTTAGTTTCCCTTGACGAACGCTTTGCTACTTTTCAAGGTAATTAGTCGAGGGGGTTCAAGATTCTTAGTTTTCTTGAGTATTTACTTCATAACATTGCGTGAGGACACGGCAATACCTTAGTATGGGGGATTTTGGTATGTGCTTAATTACACATACCATTTTCCATTAAAAACGGACTTAAAAGACTAAAAACGTACCAAAAATACATTGTATTTGTATGTTTTGCATTTGAATTGTGCAGGAACGGATATTCAAGAAAAGGAACAAAAGACAAAACCAAGCACGGAATGAAAAAGACAAAGTCAAGTACTAACTTTTATACTAGTAGTAGTAACTACTTAGTATATTTTCAGTCTTCATCTCTGAGCAGTCTTAACTTCTACTAGCAGCAGTAACTTTATACTAACCGTACTAATATAAACTAACAGTAGTAACTAGCAGTAGTAACTTTTATACTACCAATACTAACTACTTAGTATAATTTTCATTAGTATTACTAGCAACACTAAGTTATGCTTGACAACATCAATATATACCTGAGCAGCAGTAACTCTAAGAATCATCTTGAAGTCTTTTAATCCCAACAAAATGTCCTCCCCGTATCTTATCGTAAATGTAGTAGGGTCAACAGTACCTTTAGTGAAACCTTTGGACATAAGGAAATTTAAGAGTTCATCATAACAGGCTCTTGGAGCTTGCAATTAAGGCATGGGATTTGCGTTAAGGCTTACCTTCACACAACAAGCACTCTTCGTTTTTGCTCTCCAAGAAGCACAAGTGAAAGTCTAAGGTCTTTCGGCTATTAAAATCGAGCTTTTTGTAAGCCTTTGAGGCATTCTGTTTTTTCTTGTTTTCAGTTTTTAGTAACTAAATTAGTTCTTAATCTTAGTTTAAATTTCAAAATCATTTACAGCTTTTTACTTTCAGCTTTGTAACACTTTCAAGATTAATGCAAGTTTGAAGTTTTTAAGCCAATTTACAATTCCAAGTGTTAAGTTTCTTAATCATATTGTTTTGTGTTCTAAAAGCTCTCACCACAGCTTACTTATAAGCTGTTTTCATTAAGTAAAAATAAAAAGATAAGTAGTTAAGAAAAAATCAAACAAATCACTCCAAATATACCTCAGCTTATGTTTGGTTGACTAAGCCAGTTCTGGATGGGCTTATGGACTCTCACTAGCTTGTTTTATGCAAGCTAGAGCTTGTAGATTCATTAATTGACCCTGTTTTGAGCAAGGGTGTTGTAAGTGTTTCTTTTTCTTATTGTTCTTATTTTCTGCAGAACTATTTTAGTGCTTATTTTGCTTATTTGCTAGTTGAAAAATATTTTGTATAACTTTCTTACTTAGTACTGTTAGTTTATTTGTTAAAACTGCTAGTTATGAGTTAACACTGCTAGGCCATTTCAGCTTATTTAAGTGCTTATTCTTGATTGAAAGTTGCTTATAAGTGTTTTAATTTATTACTTGATAATCTGTTTTTTTTATTAATATAAAAAGAAAAATGATTCTTGAAAACTTTCAAGAGTATTTTCCACTAGCAGTACTAACCTGTAGTTAGTACTGCTAGTTCACTTTGGGAAACAGCACTACTTAAAAGCTACCAGTACTAACTCCATGTTTGTACTGTAGTTCATTTTTTTGGTTTCAATGGTAGTAGTACTGTTCAGTTAAAAACTGTTAGTACTGGTGGTTCATTTTAGGCTTATCAGCTATTATTTCTGCTTAGAGTTAAGATTTCCTTAGCTTTTTTGTGTAGATTAAAAACATTTTCCCTTTAACTGTTTTAGGAAGTAAACTTATTTAAGCTTATTTCCTTTTCTAAGATATTTTCAATAATGTATCAGTTGTTGCTTTTTAGCTTATTGTCATTTTGGTTTATTCTAGTTGCTTACTCCTATTACTAAGTGATTATTAAGGTTAGGTGAACTTCTGTTTTAGCTTGTTGGCTTATTTATTGTTTCTTTGTGTTTTGTTAGCCTAACAGTACTAACTTAAGTATCCAGTACTAAAATTCAAGTTAGTAAAGGTAGTTAATACTGTTAGTTATGTTGTTAGTATGTTGTGTTTTCTATCTTGTTTAATTTAGCTTAATTGCTTTTTTGTATTTGCTTATTTAGAGTTAGTTTAGCTTATTTAACTTGTCTTAAGTTTATTTGAGCTTATTTGTGTCTTAGTTTAAAGTTTTAAAGTGTTCTTGTCATTCCTAGTTTTGATTCTTGTTCCAGCTTATTCTCTTTGCTATTTTTATGTACTTTTGCTTATTTTTATCAGTTTTAGTGCCCAATCATTCCCTGTGACATTCATACATAAATCATCAACCGTCTTTCGATCTTCCATTCAAGCCTCGTTGGGACATAACGACCCGGGAACACTCTATACTGCTTCCGGTTTTCTTGCACTTGCGAATTCTGATCCTTGTTGTATTTATATCATATATAGATAAGTTTTAAGGAGTAAGTTTTGGCGAGTCACTTACCATCTTGACTCAGAAGTGTAAGACATTTGATTTAGGTGAGGAGCAGGAGTTGGCATTTCAAACTTTGAAGGATAAGTTGTGTAACGCGCCTGTTCTAGCTCTCCCCGATGGACCGAAGGACTTTGTGGTATATTGTGATGCATCAGGCCTAGGATTAGGCTGTGTATTGATGCAAAGAGGTAAGGGTGATAGCATATGCATCTAGGCAGTTGAAAATCCATGAGAAGAATTACACCACCCATGATTTGGAACTAGGTGCGGTTGTATTTGCTCTCACAATTTGGAGATACTATTTGTACAGGACGAATAACGTTATATATACCGATCCAAAAGTCACTCCACCTTCTTTAATTAGAAGGAACTTAAACATGCATCACGTCACTCGATAGGAGTTGTCAGTGACTATGACTTTGAAATTCGCTACAATCCTGGGAGGCAATGTGGTAGCTGGCATGACTAATTTAGGAAGGAAAAGGGTGATACTATGTGAATTCAAGCTATATACATGACCCCTTCACGAGTATCAAGGATAACGATTAATGCGGCTCAAGATGGACGGCTCGTAATGAGCCGGCAGAAATGCAATGGAGGGCTAGATGAACTGATAGAACGTAGGAGTGATGGAGCATCGTATTACCTAGATCAAATATGAATTCCTTTAAAAGGTGATGTGGGGACCCTGATAATGGATGAGGCCTAACAGTCAATGTACTTCGCACATCCAAGAGCAGACAAGATTTATTATGATCTTAGAGATATGTATTGGTGGTAGGGAATGAAGAAGGATATAGTCATTTATGTTAGTAGATGTTTGACTTGTTTGAAGGTAAAGGCTGAACAATCAGAGGCCATCTGGGCATAATGTAGCAGCAATGAGGAATCCCATAATGGAAATGGGAGAGAATAGTAATGGACTTTGTTACTAAGCTATAAAGGACTAGTAGTAGGCATGACGTAATTTGGCTCATTATGGACCGGTTAACTAAGTCTGCTCGTTTTCTGCCTATGCATGAGGACTATTAGATGGATAGGGTAGCTAGACTCTATCTTAATGAGATTGTTGCTAGGCACGGTGTGCCGATCTCAATCATATCTGATCATGATAGTCGTTTCACATCAAGGTTTCGGCAATCCATGCAAGAGGCACTAGGAACCCAGTTAGACATGAGTACGGCTTACCACCCTTAGACCGATAGTCAGAGTGAGCATACTACCCAGACCTTGGAAGACATGCTCAAAGCATGCATCCTTGACTTCGGGGGAAGTTGAGACGTTCATCTTCCATTAGTAGAGTTCTCATATAACAATAGTTATCATTCATGTGATAACATCAAATATTTAATACTTTTTGGTGGAAAAATACCCCCTATATTACCTGCAAATGTTTCACTAATATGCGAAAATGAGATATTTTCGATCATTTCATAGTTTTCAGGTGAAATGTAGGAAAGTGACAAGAAACAAGAGAAAAAGGACTCAAAGTGTAAATATTTGAAGAATGTTACGACGCAACACCAAATATGGTTACGCCGTAACATATATTAAGTAAGTACGAAGATCAAGGAAAACTTTACGGCGTAACACCATATCTACTTACACCGTAACCATGTATTTAGAAAGAAATCTTCCCCAAGATAGAGTTATGGCGTAACACCTCTTATGGTTACACCGTAAACCATGAAGATTCACAAATATGGAAGGAAGATCCCTTACTTATGGACATTATTTAAAGGTTATGGCATAACACAATATCGGGTTACGCCGTAACAACTACTTAAATATGGAATGTCGTGTAAGAAGGTTACAGCATAACACATTTATAAGTTACGCCATAACAGGTTCGATACCTATAAATAGAGGCCTCATTCAAGCTATTCTGACATCACTTCCTCCCAGCCAATTGTAGAGGTCGAAAATAGGCTTCCAACCTTCAAAAGAATTTCCACCTGGGAGTCTAAGGGAGATCAACACTTTAACTTACTTTTTGTATTTAATCATTCAAATACGAATACTGTAAGGATTATGAGCATTTAATCTATGATTACTTCTATTTCTTGTTGTGTTTCCGTTAACATGAGCAGCTAAGCACTTAAAGTGTTGGCCTAGTTATGTAATTACTGTTGTTATGATGTTTGTTTCCTGTTAGATTATGGTTTCGCTAGATATTCCTTGACTATCGTGTAACCCTGGGTTTTGGTACTAAGTGTAGTTTGGACCTTGCTTGCCTCCATTATTAGATTATCTAGTCAATATGGGATCCATCGGGTATTAGGGAGGATCTATGACTCCGACCCCTAGTGTAGGAACTAACCGGTCTTCGCACTTATCACTTAATATACTTAAAAAGCACATGAACTCTTTTAGAGGGGGTTAATAATCTTTATAGGTTATTAGATATGTTTTGGAAATAGTTGGGATTAATCACTACAACCTGGATATCCTACCTCCTATACGATTTGGACTAAGTCGGAATCGCAGGAAGTATAGGATAGACTGCATATGCATATTCAAGTCTATCGATCTTAGAAACCGCTAATGAAACCATAGTTTAACATTGCATAGGAAAACGTTTTCATAACAATAGTAATGAAGTAACTAGGTTAGCATGTTTTCTCTCCTGATATCTCCAACTCTTTTAATTTTCAGTAATTTATTTTATTTATTTCAAATCAATTCAAACCACTTTTAAAACGTGACATTCAAATTAAAACTAATTATTAACTTAGCTCTTGGGGACGATCTCAAAATTTACCATTTTATTACTACCTGTGATCGGGTTTCTATGGCCGTTAGTGTCATTGTTAGGTAAGATCGAGTTTTATAATTTAAAACTTGGTGTAAAAATCTATTTTAAAAATACAATATGCATTAAGTTTTTGGTGCGTTGCAGGGAGCTAAAAAATTTAGAATTAAAATTTAACTATTTCATTATCTTCTCTTCTTTCCTTAAATTTATCTGCAAGAAACTAGGCAGGAGTTAGACGTAGATACTCTCACCATGGAACAATACTTAGCATTGTTACAAGAAAACCAGGCACCAGGCGGGTTAAACCCGAAATCAGAGGCAATGTCAATTTCAAAATCAAGAGTCAATTTATGCATGAATTAAGGGAAGACACTTACCCCGAAAACAAAGATGAGGATGTCACAATCACATTGATTGGATCCTCAACATCATCGGCTTATTCAATATTCCTGGAGTCTCTAAAGACGCAGTCATGCTCTGAGTTTTTCCCTTTACCTTTACCGGAGCCGTAAAAAGATGGGTGGACAGACTCGCCCCAGGAACTATCAATACCTGGGATCTCCTTAAAAAGGCCTTTATCCAAATGTATTGCCATCTTCGTGACGCACAATCAGCTTAGTTTTTTTTTCAAAGATATTCACAACTTCAAGAAAGAAGGAGACGAATCATTATATCAGGCTTGGGAGCGGTATAATGACCTGCTATACAAGTGACCTACTCACGACATCAATAGTCATCAAAATGTAAATATCTTTTATAAGGGTTTGAGCACTATGAACTGTCAACTGCTTGGTTCGCAGGGACCGACCCCTGGGATGACACCAACCCGAGTTCTCACAGCAATTCAGACCATGGCTGACCATTCTTAAAAATGGCACGACAGAACGACAAGCAGGAATATTGGAAGCAGTAGTAGCCATGATGGACTAGCTGCATTGGTAAATAAGTTGGACAACCTGGGGAGAGACATAAAGAAGCTAAAGGAAAGTGTTCATGCAATACAGATTGGATGCCAATTTTGTGAAGGACCTCACCTCGAAAAGGATTGTCCCTTTAACGAGGAAGTTAAACAAGCTGAAGAGGTCAGATATGGAGAATTTAGACGAACAACGCCTTTTAACGAGAATAATGAGGGAAAGTTTCATGTAGGACCACCTGGATACTACACTAAGACTAATAACCATCTACCATATGGTGAAAGGAGGTAAAGCTTACAAGAACTATTGGCTAAGCATCAAGAGGAATCTGCTCAAAGAAGTACTAAAATGGAGGTGTGGATTAAAAGGCTTCAAGAGATGCCAGAGATTAAACACTAGGAACCACAAAACGCCTCAACTTAAAACTTAGAAACCAGATCGAGCAATTAAACGAAGACTCTGTTAGGAAGGAAAAATATGAACAAGCCAATGTAGTAATTGTTGAACTGAGGGGACAGCTCTCCTAAGAAAAATTAGAATCTCACGGAATTGCCTTCACTCTCTGACTCTCGGGAAGAAAACACCAATGATCAACTACCTACGAAGGAATCTAATCCAGGACATTTTACGCTTTCCTGCACCATCGGTAACTTTAACTTTTATGCTATGGCTGATTTAGGAGCTAGTGTAAATGTTATACCTAGGAATATTTTTGAGTATTTTTAATTAACAAACCTTAGTGAAACCGAGATGCTAGTGGAAATGGCAGATATGAGAAAAAAGGCACCACTTGGGATAGTTACAGACATACTTGTAAAAATTGATAAATTCCTGTTCCCATCTGACTTCGTAATTATAGATCAAACCCCCCAATTCAACTGTCATTTTAGGAAGACCCTTTTTGGCCATCTTTCACGCCCAGATTAGTGTTTTTGAAAAAGAAATATGAGTAGGGATAGGTGAAGAAAGGGTAACGTTTAACATAACTAGGAATGACCCTAACTTCGCCCCTACTAAGGGAATCTTTAAGTTAAACTTAATTAACACTGATGAACCAATCGCTAAAAGATTGAAGATAAGTGATGACACCACTACAACACAATTTTGTAAACCTATTATACAAGAATGTGATAAGTACTTTAAGGCTTGGCCATCCTGTAGCCCATTTAGGAACAAATGTGATGGGGGGCATGAAATTTATAGAATCAATAAGCTTGGTAAAACAAAATATTAGTTTTTCCCTAATAACAACGAAAGGAAGGAAATGAAAGGAGGTGGGGTATCATTTCTAAACTTTTTAATAAAAATATATGGTAGCTGTCAGGTAAAGGATTCTGTTTGAAGTGAAAGATATTCAGAATGGTGTAATGAAAATTCTCATGATGAGAGACCAAGGCCTAGAGATTACACTTTTAAAGAATAGGTAAAGCTTAAGAAAGGATACCTAGACATAATTAAATTAGTTAGGAAAGATTTATTTAGATTATGGATGATTGATCAGTTTACTGAGGCATTAGATCCTGATAAAGATGTTTTGATTAATACAATTGTGTATTCCATAAAGAAATAGAACAACTTACCGATGAATACGAAATAAAAATTAGAGAAAAAGGGCAAGTTCTTGAAGAAATATGGACAAAATGTAAAAGAGCTCAATGTAAGAATATATATTGGTGGTATGGTCACTGGTATGAGGATGAAGAAAAAACAGAATTAGGTAGTGAAGATTACAATCCACCAATGGTGCATACAGAAACATTTGAAGTAACAAAATATAAGTTCGACAACGGATGTAGCTTCATATGTTTTAGTGACGAGAATAATGAAACCCTGTCCTTGGGAAGGAAAATTTAATCAAGGTTTAGGAAAATGATAATGGAGGAAATGGAAGAAGTCCTCGGGATTGACAGAGAGGACTCTGATGACAAAACGTAGAGGGACATGAGTCTAACTTAAAAAAAAAAAAAAAAAAAAAAAAAAAAAAAAAAAAAATGACTTCGTAATTAAAAAAAAGGTTTGTAGGAGACAACCCATCCTTATTTATGAAATTTCCTTTTTGCATTAGTTGGTTTGCATGTTTCTTACCTTGTTTTCAGAATCCAAAAGCTAGGAGGCAGTTATCGAGACCAGCCAGACTCATAATCATGTGGTAACCTTGTTGAATCCGCAGCAGTTACGGCGTAACAAACTCAGTTTAAAAGCACAATGAAAAAGCTACTTATGTTATTTTTGATGTTTTTAGATTTTCAAGAAAAGACAAAATAAGCAGTTTGGTATAAACTGTTAACCCAAACAGTCCCTTAAGGCAACTTTGAGCTTAATTCTAAATAAGCAAATGGATCCTTATGCCTATAAGCCCTATACCTACTTAAATATTAGCCAAAAAGCTCCTAGAAACAAGTCTTAAAAACTATTTTGAAAATCAAATGGGCAAAGATAAAGCTATTTGAAAACATCTTATTACCCTTAGTATGCTGAGTGAACATTTGGTTTTTTTTTTCAAAAGACAAATTGCTGAATTTAAGCTTAAAAACAGATAGCTTAATGAACTTTTAAAACCAAATTAAGCTGAGATAAGTCTACTATTACCTAAAATCTTCTTGTGAATAAAATTGGAAACTCTAAAAACTATTTTTACCTGCTGATTGAAATTGGCTATTTGGCTTTTATGACTGCTGATGCAATTGACATATGAACAACTAAAACTTAAAACTAACAAATGCAGGCTTAGCAAACTATCTTTTATTCTAATAGAACACTAAAATAGCTATAAATCCACTAAGTTTAACTGCTAGAAACAATTAAAACCTAATGAGCTTAAGGATCTGAGCTTTCTCTAACAGATTCTAATGACTATTTATGAATGATGATTAAAACTAATTAATCCTAATAACAACTTTAAATCCTATCAATATAAACTAAAATATGAAGTTTGCATTCAATTTAAAAGACTAAATGGTTACAAGCAGTTCTGACTTGCTTGAACCAAACACCCCTTTAACTTGATCAATCCCATTTTTAGCTTATAGATTTAAGATTTAAAGAACAAATTTCTAATACCAGATAGTATATAGCTAAAAACAGACCTAATAAGCAAATTTCAATAACTAAATAAGCTGAAATAAAAACTACAAACTAATGCTATATTTTTGGTTTTTTCACTATTTTAAGACAAATGACAAGCAAATTAAGTTCTAAGCTAACAATTACACATAATAAGCATCTAATATCTATAATAAGCATTAATAAGCTACACTAAACAGATATAAGTAAGCAATAAGCAATAATAAGCTGAAATGCAATTTTAAGCTACAAAATGTAAAGAGAGGACTTACAACTGCCTTTGCACAAAACTAGGCTTATAAATGCTCTTTTAAGCTATTAACAAGCTCCAGCTTATCAAATGATAAGCTGGTGAGGTCCTGGAAGCCCATCCCTTATTGGCTTCCCTTCCATTTTTAAGCTGTGGTAAATTTGGGGAGGATTTGTGTCTTATTAAACTTTGTTAAGCTTTTGTGATCTTAACTAAGTGTAAACTATCTTATGAGAAACTTATAATCAATTTAGAAATAAGTTGCTAAATAAAAAGTATCACTGAATTTAACAAGTTATAAGAGAAAACTGAATTTTATTAAGACTTAAAGCTGATTACATTACTTAAAAAGAGATTACATTGACTTTTAAAGAACAAAGCTGAACATTACAAGCTATAATCTAAATTAAGCTACTCTTAAAAATTAAGCTAGATGATAATGTGAGTGAAGGAGGCCTTGTATTTATAGGAGCTGAGGGAAGGATCTAGACCTCTGCACACGCTCCTCTTGAACTCTAATCTTGACCTTTCAATCACTACCAATCATTGGATGCCCCTTCTTAGCCCTTGGATCAAAATTGAAGCACATGGATTGCCAGCGTGGCAATCCTTGTGTCAGAGGCCTTGTGCTTCTTTTACACTAAGTTTAGTGTAATTTCCCATCTTTTGGTGTGTTTGTTTTTAGCCCCAGCTGAGTGACTTTTTATCCCCTTTTCGTGAGGTGTTCGGCTTTGATGTTTTCTAGCATAAGAGTTTTATAAATTCATTTCTTGAAGTTATTCTCGAGAAATCTTTTTATGAAATGTTCTAACAGGTTCTACTTGAGGGCAAGCAGAAGTCAAGTGGGGGGATATTTGATAACATCAAATATTTAATACTTTTTGGTGGCAAAATACCCCCTATATTACCTGCAAATGTGTCACTAATAGTCGAAAACGAGATATTTTCTATCATTTTGTAGTTTTCAGGTGAAATGCAGGAAAGTGACAAGAAACAAGGGAAAAAGGACAACTTTACGGCGTAACTCCAAAAATGGTTACATCGTAACATATATTAAGCAAGTACGAAGATCAAGGACAACTTTACAGCGTAACACCATATCTAGTTACGCCGTAAACATAAATTTGAAAGAAAATCTTACCATAGATAGAGTTACGGCGTAACACCCTACATGGTTACGCCGTAACTATGAAGATCTACAAATATAAAAGGAAGATCACGTACTTATAGACATTATTTGAAGGTTACGGCATAACACCATATCTGGTTACGCCGTAACAACTGGTTAAATATGGAATACCGTGTAAGAAGGTTACGGCGTAACACCTTTACCAGTTACGCTGTAACAGGTTCGATACCTATAAATAGAGGCCTCATTCAAGCTATTCCGACATCACTTCCTCCACAGCCAATTGGAGAGGCGAC